>NIVC01001664.1:0-169472 GCA_002269645.1 Macrostomum lignano | reverse complement strand
CAAAAGTATTTGAATTTGAAGGGGTCGATGAATTTATTCACCGCCTATTCTATTGTTGATACAAATATGCCGTTATCTGTAGAAGAACAACTACAGACGGCAGTCACAAGTTTAAAAAGATGTAATAATCGTATGCTCATCATGCCACATACATCTGTGGTGTATGGTTTAACCACAACGCAGCGAAATATAGAATAGAACATCCTGAAGAAACTGTTAAATGTAAAAGTTGTGATGATCAGTTTTGGAGTTTTTTGGCAACGACATGGGATAACATATGCTAAAAGCACTATTAGAAAAATGTTGTCTCTTAGTAAAACATTACATGATTATCCTCGTTTTTTTAAGCTAAATATAACATTTGAGGAACTTTACACCTTAAAAAATGATATTGAAGACATGTTAATGTGTTCAAATAAATATAAAACCTATTGGAGCATGGGTGTTATTCAAATAAAAAAAGAATAGTAAATAAAAATATTAAATAGAAAATAAATATAACTTTTCTTTTCTTTATCTTCTTAATAATAAGAAGATAATTCTCATCTTCTCTAAATCTTCTTCTTCTTCTTCTTCTTCTTCTTCTTCTCTCTCTTCTCTTCTTCTCTAAATCTTCTCTTTCTTGTTTCAGACAATTAATTTTTTTCCATCTTTAAAAGGAAAAAGAAAGTAAGGAGATTGCTAATATCAAATTACTTTTTTTCTTCTTTTAAAGATGCGCGGGCTGTAGCAGCGGCCCTTCGAGTGGCAGCCTGCGTGAGTACCAAATTTGGGAAACTAACTGCTGCTCAAAAGTATATCATGTCATCCATTTATTTTTCTTTGCTGTTATTTTCTTAAAAAGTTTCTCTTGAATTTTCTTGCTTGAATCATTCTGCTCTCTTAACCCCCAGCTCTTTCAGCAGTCTTCCAGGTTCTTTACGTGGCGCGCTGCAATATAAAGCCCACCCCTTCTCTCAAACAACCGCCCACCCCCAACCCCAACTTTGTCTTACCAAAAATAACCGCCTTGACTAATTTCCTAGCAATCGACTCACGAAATCCGCTTGAAGCCCCCATATGGTCTAGTCTCTTAAGCATTTCTTTGTCTCCACCGATTCTTCTCCTCAGGAAAATCTCTATACTTGATGTCATGCCACATGCAGACAGAGTCTAGCTCGTTCACAAGGCTCATGCCAGGATGTGGATTATTGTTTTTATCTAACTGTATTTCAAGTGGATTCAAAGGCCCGCAATATTTATAGCCGGGAACTGTCCAGCCTTTGTTTGGACGAGGAAGCTTTTCTATCAGTCCATGTGAATCTATTTTACCACCAGAGCGCTGCATTATTTATTTAAAATTTTCTTTTTAAATAAATGACAGATCAGAAACTTAAAAAACTCTACTACAGCGACAAAGGATTCTTTGTAGGCAAAAATGCTGTTAGTAAACTCATGGAGCTGAGTAAGGAACCAAAAGCTACAGTAGAAAAATGGCTCTCTAAGCAGGCTGTCTTTCAAGTCTATTTCCCACCAGTAAAATTTGAAAAGGCCCCATTTCAGTATTTATAAACCTAATGAGGCGCACCAAGCAGATCTTCTGTTTCTCCCCAATGACTCGGCTACAAGTATGCTCTCACAGTAATAGACATTGCTTCCAGATATAAGGAAGCTCGCCCACTCAAGACGAAGAAGTCAGAGGTTGTTGCCAGCGCACTGCAAGATATTTATAAAAACTCTCCGCTCACATACCCCCAAACCTTTATGACCGACCCGGGTAAGGAATTCATGGGTGCAGTGAAATCCCTTATGGAAAAGAAAAACACAGAGATTCGCTATGGCAGAACAAACTTGCACAGAGACCAGGCTTTTGTGGAAAGATTCAATCTAACTCTAGCCAAGAGGCTATTCACTAAGCAGACAGCTGAAGAGCTGAAACTAAAAAGTGGTCAGTACTATTCAAAATGGACAGACCGGCCTCCCCACTGTTATAGAACAACTGAACAATGAAGTCACACGTATGACTGGATTGAAACCGTCCCATGCAATTAAACAAGACACTGTCGAACTTAAGCCATCTCATAGAACAGACAACAACACTACAACCCCACACACACACACACACACAAAACACACCCTCGAACTACCCTAAGCTTCCAGGAGTTGAATCACCATACATACTGACAAACTCTGAGTTTCTACGCTTTTTATATCTACCTGGAGAGCTAGAGAAGGACACCAAAAGAAGAGCCAGATCCATACTTCAGCCTTGATGTACATAAAATAGACAGACATTTTACCTCCGACTCCGGTGACTATTACTTTTTATCTCAGGCTTTAACCCTAAATCCCCCACGCGGTCATTCACTAGAGCTGAACTCCTAGTGATACCAGCTGACACAGAAATTAATTAAAATATTAAAAAAAAAATGACAAAGATTGAAACCAGAACCATCAATAAACTCAATAAAATCATTGAATCAAAGAAACCAGGTATTATATCAATTAAAGGTGCCAAAGTAAAAATCGATCCCACGCAGCAAATACTTCAGTGTAATGAGCAAAGACACAGCATCACAGATGAAAAGTCAGGAGGAATCCTACCATTAGCAGCTCTTATCCCGATTATTGCAGGCGCTGTAAGTGCCGCAGGTGGTGTAGCTGGAGGTGTAGCAACTGCTGTTAAAGCTGGGAATGATAGAGCCCACCAGCTTGAATTGCAAAAGATTGCAAGAGACAAAGGTATAACAATTAAGGCAGGAGAGGGCTGCCCGATCGTGATGATTGTGAGAATGAAAATTCTGTAAGCAAGTCTGACATTGTCAAAGCAATCATGACACTGCACAATGCTGGGTTTACAATAATGCGGATGTGATGAGGTTTAAAACCCCACTTTATCCAGCTTCATAAACCTAGCGCTACTGATAGGATGTAGAAACAGTTCAACTTTTCTATCAGGGTGGTCACCCTCAAAATTTTTTTATTTTAGAGAAAAAAATGCCAAAAGCCAATCCAGCAAAAGATTTGTCAACAAATATTTTTCAAAAGGCGTCTCATTTCAAGACAAAAGTAATTTACTAAGAGAAGAATGTAAACAAAAGTTTAACACCGACCCTGGTCACCTGGGAAGCTATGAAAAACAGTTGGAAATCATCAATCAATTAGAATCCAACCAGTATGCGCCTATAAAAAATCCTGCAAAGGAACACCAAGAGAGGAGTCGCAACTTAGTTAACAAATATGAAACTCTCACTGGTGAAAAAGCAAAGTACCCACAAAATAAGCAGGAACAAGAGAAATTAGAGCAATTAATCCATTTAAAAGAGTCGGAGCTTGCCACTGAAGAGATTAATTTTGCACAGAGGAAGTTTACAGAACATTACATAGAGTACACAATCCCAATTAACGATACCACCGCAAACATCTACGACTATAAAGACAGCATCCAATCAGTTGTTGATCACACACTCAAAACACGCAAGACTTTTAAACTACAGATATCATTCAAGATTGCGTTTTATATGCCTGCGAAACCCACTGAGCATCTCGAGTATTACATGACAACAAAGGCAAAGCCATTCACCCCAACAGACACACTGGATCCTTTCCTTCAAGATGTCACTAAGAAAATTGAAGCGTTTACATCCAGAGGTTCCGGATGGGTCGTGGGAGGGATTCAAAGAGCGACTGTCATGGTCATGAAATATGACCCACTTAAAGCCTCCTCTTATATAGAGCTCCCACACAAGCTAGCCGGCAAAAAAGCTTGCATAAATGTTAAAAATAAAGACAATTGCTGTGCCTATGGGCAGTTCTTTCTGCACTTTTTTGTGTCCCTCACCACCCCGAAAGAACCTCAAATTATCAAAATTATTTCAACTACTATCTCATGAATGCGAAAAGAAGGGAATCAGGTTTGACAAAGGAGGCTTGGCGATCTCTCAGATCCCAAAGCTAGAAGAAGTGTTTAATAACAAAATTAGAATCACAGTCTTTGAGTGGAGTGAAAAAACTGAGAAAGTTCAACCGGTCAGATGTAGCAAAGACGTTTTAGATCCTGAGGGAAAAGGCGGACTGAAGTGGATCTTCTAGTGATTGGTAATTTACTAGAGGAGGCTCACTATGTTTGGATTAAAGATCTTTCAAGACTCATTCACAAGCAGTTGAATAATCATCACGAGGCTGTTGCCATCTGCCGCTTGTGCCTTAAGCATTACAGTGGACCTGACGCTTTGAAAAACTAGCAGAGCATGAATTATCATGCGAGGATCACCCAACAAACTGCTCTCTTCCTTCAGCTGAAGAGAAGTATCTCCGGTTTAAGAACTATCACAAGATGGAGAAGCTCCCATTTGTTGTATATGCTGATTTCGAATGCTCAATCATGCCAGAAACTCAAAAACAAACTCAAACTCAAAAACATATCCCCAATTCAGTAGCATATGCCTTTATTAATACAAAAGGACTTGTTGAGTATAATTATTTCTTTGGAGAGCAGTGTGTGGAGCAGTTTATTGCCAGAATGTTAGAGTTGCAAAAAGTGATTAGCACCCTTCAACCTGTTCCAATAAGTATGTCTGAGGAGGATGAAAGCAATTTCCTATCAGCAACTCATTGCCACATCTGCAGGAAACATTAACTTGCACTAATATTAAAAACCCCACCGTTAGGGACCACTGCCACTTTACTGGGAAATTTAGAGGTGCAGCGCATAACACCTGTAATCTAAAGCTAAAATCGAACATTCATGATCTAACGATATTTTGTCACAACGCAAAGAACTATGACATGCATTTAATAGTTGAAAAAATCGGCATGATTCCAGACATACACCTTGATTGCATCGCAGAGAACAAGGAGAAGTTTAAGTGTGTTGATATTAAACAGGATAATTCGGGTACAGGTAAAATAAGACTGAAGGATTCATATCAATTTCTAGCTGCCAGTCTAGACGAACTAAGCAAGAATCTAAAAGATGAACAATGTACATATAAAGATGTTTGCAAGTAAAATTAACAACACTGATGAATCATTTAAACTTTTAAGAAAGAAAGGCTTCTACCCCTATGAAATATTACTGGGTATCATGTATTTGAAGAAGGTTTACCACCACAGGAGAAGTTCTTTTCAAAGCTAACAGACTCTGGAATCTCTGACAAAGACTATGAGCACGCGAAGCATGTCTATAATTACTTTAATTGTCAAAACTTCTTCCAGTATCACCTGCTTTACCTCTACACAGATGTGTTTCTGCTGGCCGATGTGTTTGAAACCTTCAGAGACACCTGGTACACAGCATATGGCCTCGATCCAGCACATTATGTGTCTCTGCCTGCCACTAGCTGGGAATCTTTGCTTAAAATGAAATGGGATCAAGATCCAGATTGGTACATTGAACTTCTTACAGACATTGACATGTACAATTTTGTCGAATCGTCAAAACGAGGGGGAATCTCAATTTGCGTTAACAGGTATGCAAAAGCAAACAATCCCTACATTGAATCTTACAATAAGGAGCAGCCCTCAAACTACATTACTTACTTGGACGCTAATAATCTCTACGGGTGGGCGATGAGTCAAGATCTTCCAGTTAGAGATTTTCGATGGCTACCCTCATCAGAATTCAAATGGGACTTTTCATTGGCTGCCATTTATGAGGTTGATGTTTACATTCCACCAGAGCTTCACGACTATTTCTCTGACTTTCCACCCTTCCCAGAGAACATCAAGTGCCCGAAAATAATCGAAACTCCCAATGATAATAATGGAACTTGGCACCTGTCAGGAACAGAAAAAGAACATACAGAGAAGCTAACACAGAATCTAAACAACAAGACACGTTACAAAATTCATTACAAACTGCTTCAGTATTTTATCTCACTTGGTTGCAGGGTCACCAAAGTTCACAGGGCTCTTACATTTACAGAGGAAGCGTGGATGAAACCCTACATTGATAAGAACACCCAGTTTAGGACCAAAGCAACCAACGACTTTGACAAGAACCTCTTTAAGTTGGCCAACAACTCTGTCTATGGCAAGACTCTTGAGAATGAGCGGAAAAGAACAAACCTGAAACTTGTTACCTCATCAGAGCCTGATGTTATTCAGGCAAATATGTCAAAGCCAACATTCAAAGAACTCCATATCTTTAATAGCTACTTAGGTGTGATCATATTTTACAAAACCAAGGTGACGCTGCGCAAGCCGATCTATACAGGTGTCACTGTTCTCGACGAATCAAAACGTCTGATGTACCAATTCTTCTATGGCATGAAGCAGCAGTACAAGGATAAAATGAAACTCTTGTACACTGACACAGACAGTTTTATTATGGACATTCAAACAGAAGACATTTATCAGGACATGCTGCAGCAAAAAGAGTTGTTTGACTTGTCTGAGTATGACGAATCTTGCAGGACGCTGAATGGTGATCAAGTGTTTGACGCCACTAACAAGAAAGTGATTGGGAAAATGAAGGACGAGATTGCTGGTGATATAATCACTGAATTCATTGGGTTGAGAGCAAAGTCCTATTTTATAAAATGTGAGTCGTCAGACCCAATCAAAAAATCAAAGGGAATTCCGAAACGTGTAGTTAGGAAGGAAATTAATGAAGCTGAATACAGAGACGCCTTGAATTGCAACAAAAAGACATCACATGAGTTCTCAAAGCTACAATCTAAAAACCATATTATTCACACAATTCAGCAAAAGAAGATTGGACTGTCAGGTGCAGATAACAAGAGATTCATTTTTGATGACAATATCAACAGTCTACCGTTCGGGCATTGGAGGTTAGGTTTAGGAGGTGGATATTGGGTTTAGGTTTAAGAGAAAGTTTAATAAACCTCATAAAAAATGACGACAAATAACTTTCTTGAAGATTTGGCTAACGAACTGGAAATCCCAAACTTTAGAGGAATATTTATGAGGGACACTCTGCCTGATTTTCCTCTAAGAAAGGAATGCGGCATCATGAACTTTGACACCACTGATAAGCCGGATCTCATTGGGTTTGCTGGGTGATTGATCCCGATCGCAAGCACAAGTGTTATTACTTTGATAGCTATGGGACGGCAGTACCAGAAGAGCTAAGAAATTATATGAAGGGAAAAAAGAATAAAAAAATTATCGCTCAGACTTTATTCTCAAGGTCTTAGCAGTGATATTTGCGGTGAGCTGTGCATGACTGTTTTGTATGCAATGACCAAAACACGAAAGACCTACAAGGAAATTATTCGTACCTGTGTTTCATAGGAGTTCATTGTGCATTCCTCGTTGTACTTCTCGTTGTCCTTCTTTCCGCATAATGTTGAAGAACTTTCTCCAGTTCATTTCTCAGCTGACTCATGTCATCAGTACCGACCATGTTCAAGTTCATTCGAATTGATTGTTCATAAAGATCCTGAATGGTTTTGAACTCATCCTCTGAAATGAACTTATCCTCGATTGCCCTTGAAATGTACCCTATGATTGATGTGTGCACCCCTTTCTCTTTTACTTGCTTCTCCTGTAGCTGCTTTAGTTTTTTTCGCCTGTTTCGCGCTAATGCTCCAGTAATTGCTGAAATAAGTCCACATGCAGCACCCACAGAGCCGAGCGGGATTGCGATTGGGGCTGTGATGACTGGCAACACTGAGACAGCTGCAGCAGATCCAGATAGAACAGACACAGATCCTAGAATCATATTGCTGTATTCGAAAAATTTACAGTGGTTGTCATAGCGCTTAATTTTCTTTGTGTTGTGGAAAATATTTTTTTCAAGATCATCGCGCATTTTTTGAATCTCCACTAGTCGAAACTGCTGAGAGTTACAAGTAATGACAGGGTAGAGTTTTTGTTGCTCATATTGGGGTGCATTCAGATTCGGTGCCAGGTTTTGTGTGTTCGAATTCGGTGCCATTGAGTTTGGTGCTGTCGGTATTTTAGGTTCAACGTATTGAGACTGATCGTATAGAGAATTTTGTTGGGCCATTTTTTTCTCTAGAAAAAAAATAAAAAAAATTATAAAACTACCCGGTTGAAAGATCTGTTTTCTTTTTGATAATTCCTCTGCACCGCCGGTTGTCTAGGCGGCTCTCGTGACGCCGGAGGATCGCGAGTCCAGCAGGCAGCGGCTGGGCGGCTGACGTTTGAGAGCGTGCCGGATTACTCCGGCGGGGTCCAGAGCTCCTTCTACTCGATCTGTAGACATGACCGGACGAGCAGCAGATTCTGCTTCATCAATAGCAATGTCACGAAGATTGAGTGTTCTCTCCAGACGATCAAGCCTCCTTAGTATTTTACCCCAGGAGCTATACATTCCGTTTAGATAGCTACTGTGTGATACATCCTTTCTCTTTAATGCTTCAAGTCTTTCTTTGATTCGATCATGCAACGATGTTGACTGAGTCATGAACTCTTCTAAATTATTGACTTTAACTGTGTTGGTTGCGACGTTTTCTTTAATTCTATCATGCAACGCTGTTGACTGGTTCATGAACTCTTCTAAATTATTTACTTTAGCTGTGTTTGTGAAAACTCCTCCTTCGAGAATACGCATCCGTCTATCAGTGGAATTTCCCAGAAGATTAACTGATGATCTCAAGCCGTTGATTAGCGAGACTATCGAAGTTATTTCTGACCTAAGTTCATTAGTTGCGTTTAACAACGGCACATAAAGCTTATCACTTTCAAACTTCTGCCTAGCTACTTTAAGCCTGAGATCTTCCATGTTTATTTGCAACTGGTGCATGGAGCGCTCTAGGGCTTTCAGTCTGTTTTTATTCAGTTTGATCTCTGGGATCTTTTCGTCGCTGTTGATATATCGCCTGTCAAGGATGGATATCTGAGCTGATGTAAGAGCGCTGTTGCCAGAAATGGATTCACCTGCAAAGTTTATCGACATCTTTTAATAGCAAATTTTAAATTACAGTTCTTTTTTCTTTGCTGATAATCACAAACTGGTAAGGCTGATTCCACTTGTCATAGCAAAGATTAACGAATTCCTCTTGTGAAATCTTTCTGCTTGAGTTTTTTGTTGGATTTATGAAATAGGCAGGCGCAATGACCTCATTGTAAAATCTTTTTAACCTGTCCTGTGGAATGGTTGGAAACAGGAGAATCAGATTGCAGTTCCCACGAATTGTTTTGTTCGGGAGCTCGAACCAGTTCTGTGCAATGTAAATTACATTACAATTGTTATGTCGCCCTCTTGTAAAATAGTTTTCTATCTGCTTCTGTGGGCCTGTCATACAATCATCAAAGACGATCAAATGCTTTCTCCCCTTTTCTAGCTCATCTGGTTGGGGTAGAAGTTTGGTCTTTGGATCAGCCTGTGGATCTCCATAGGTGAACACTTTAATGTTCTGCCATTTTTCATTGTCTTTGAGGTGCTTTGCATATTCGGCAGCTACAATTTCAGGGTTACTGGGAAGGCTCATTTGGTTATTAAAACATGCAATAATGTCCTCTTTGTTCAGCTTGTTTTGAAGCCCTGCAATCAGCATTCTATACTCATCTTGATACAGTGTGGGAGAGTAGATGTGCAGAGTGTCATAGTCGATAAATCCAGGTCTAAGAAGCATGTTAAAGACTCTGAATGTTTTACCTGAACCTGACGAACCAACAACAATGCATCTGAAGTGACTCGGGATTGACTCATGATGAGAAAACTTAATCTGATTACGCGTCCAGTGAGGATTGAAGTCGTTTGAAAAGTCCATTTTTTCTATGATGAAAAAAAAATTAAATAATAAATAATTTAGATGTGTCATTTCGGGACTTAGATGTGTCATTTTGGGACTTAGATGTGTCATTTTGGGACTTAGATGTGTCATTTTGGGACTTAGATGTGTCATTTTGGGACTTAGATGTGTCATTTTGGTACTTAATTGTGTCATTTTGGGACTTAGATGTGTCATTTTGGGACTTAGATGTGTCATTTTGAGACTAGTCTTGTACCTTTACATTTCTTGTACCCTCGGAAAGTACCTTTAGTCAAATTTGAAACCACTTCCTTTTTTAATGCTTGCTCTCATCTTCTCATAGACTGCAGGGTCCACACTGTCTGGGTTTGGGGCCAGCGGGGCCAGTGGAGGTTGAATCTCTTGTTTAGGTGTTACAGTATCCTTTATCTTTTTGGCTGCTGTGGCTACACTGCCAGCCGCTTCGGCAACGTTCTTGATGTTCTCTTTGTTCTCTCCAATGACCTTAAAAATCTTGGCCCCTTGAGCGATCAAATCAGCAAGACCGTTCCCAGAGCGTTCTTTTCTTGGATAGTGGCCTGCAGGGAAAAGTCCAGATCCGCGTTTAATAAGATTAAGTTCCTCTTTGTCATAGTATTTGTCCACGTCTTTCTCAAAAATAATCGGCATCTTTTTAAATAGAAATTTATTTTTTGTTAAACCGTGAAAGCAAAAGTTCTCTTGCTCTTTTATCGATATATTTTCTCTCAAGCATTTTGTCCAGGATGTTGACAAATTCTTTTCTATTCTCGTCTTTCATTCCGGTCTTTGCCGCTCCTAGAAGAACAGCTAACCGCTTGTAGAATTCAGGCATGCCTTTTCCGGAAGAGCTTGGAGGTGATTCGAATGATTGGTCAGAGGAGGAACTGTCATGTGGCGCTTGTCTTTGTTGAGGTGTGAATACTCTGTCATTGATTCGCTTCATTCGTTCTGGGGAGAACTGTTCTAATTGTCGCCATTCATCTGGGCGCTGGTTTCTGTACTGGGAAATCTCATTTGGCCCTGCTTTTTCAAGCGCTTCTAGTACTTGTTCGGGTGTGATTTGTTGCTGTGGCGGTGGAGGTTGTTGTGGTTGTGGTTGTGTTTGTGGTTGCTGCTGTTGTGGTTGTTGTAGTTGTTGTTGTAGTTGTTGTTTTGGTTGCTGCTGTTGTTGTGGTTGTTGTCTTATGACCTCTTCTTGATCTGGCAAACCAAACCATTGTTTAAAGTATTTGTATTTTCTAAACCTGTTCAAGTCAATCCTGTTTTCATGTAAAACTTTCAAAACACCGTTGTTCTTGAGAATGTCTATATCCCTCTCTAAAGCGAAGGTAACAAGATCTTTGTAATTTTTTAGCTGCTTTTCAGACGTTTTCTCTAGATTTTTAGTCATGTAATCAAGTAAAGTTTTAGTGTAGGTTATTCTTTTAGTTTCTGCACCTTTATTGATTGAAATATTTTCCTTTGTCACTTCAATGTTGTAATCCACCGGTTCCTTGGTAATTTCTTTTCGCCAGGCGCTAATTCCAAAAATATATTTTCCATCAACCATTACGGGGCCAAAAAAGTTATCCGTCACATTCATCTGCACTGGTTGTCCTGGTTGCTGAGCCTGTGGTTGTTCCGGTGAAGATGGGATTTTACCCAATGTGTTTTGCAACTGGCTCTCTTGAATATCATCAATTGTTTCCTTCACAGTGTCGATGTTTTTCTTCGCTTCTGTGTATCCAGGTTTGTGAAATTCGGTGGCTGCTTGGACGAATTCATTGTAAGATTGTTGTTCTTTGTTGATTAGTCCGGTAACTCGTTTCTCTGCTTGCGCCAGCTTTTCTAGTTCAGAGATATGATATGAACTTTTCCGCTTCATTTCTTATTTTATTTTATTTTTAGTTAAAAAATGAACGACCCACTGACACCAGTTTTCTACAAGATTAACAAGCCTATTTTGAGTGATGATAGCACAATCAAAGCGACTCAGGTAAGAGTTCCCAGTCAGGAAAATCAGAATGAAACTAATCTTGGTCCTGGTCAAACACTGACGTTTACATACAATGGATGTTCGTCTCTGGTTAGTGTGCACAGTCTTAAGAGCGGCTTCCATATGACATTTCAATTCAAGACAAAAGGTGGTGCGGATGCGGCTCGTGCTAACGTTGACAAGCATGATGCGGATGTGGCTCTGATCAGTAACTTTTGGGCGTACATGTTCAAGGAGTTTAGTGTATCGAATGGGAGCACAGAGTTGGAGCGAATCGCCAACTTTGGAATTGTCTATGACGCTCATTGTTTGATCGAGAATCCTGATTTTATTCAGTTGGGAAGTGGTGCGGGTTTTATTGCAGATGAAAAAGAAGGAGACATCAATGACAGTGGCTATAAAAAGAGGAAGAAGAGATACAACTATGCATTGCAAGGTGCTGATGATGCTGCTAAGAACCCGCAGTATCGGTCTGTTGATGTATTTGTACCATTGAGATTCATGAGTGGATTCTGTAATACATTTAATCGACTGACTAGTAACTTTAGCTACACCTTTAGGATGACTAGAGATGATCGCAGTAGAGTGTTGTGGACTGGGGCGGATCACACAAGGATGGAGGTGAAGCTAACCGGAATCGAGCTGTATTTGGAAGTCATTGAGCCAAAGACTGCACTAAAAGCAGACTATCTTAAGGCAATAGAGAAGGACATTGATGTTGCATACACAGCCTACATGTGTCGAGATGAGCGAAACGAAACTAGAACAAACATCTGCATTAAAGAGGGATCATGCAGCAATCCAAGGTATATCATTATTAACATGAGAAACCCAAATAGCATTATACGCTACATGCATGGAGACGTGCGGTCCATTCAGCATGAAATCAGTGATAATCTTTACCCTGCACTGCCACAAAATGGAGATTTCAGTCAGAACAAGATTAGCAAATTTTACAGCGAGTTAGTCGACTTGGCTGTGAAAGAGAACAATGGAATTGCTATCACTGCTCTTCAATATGGAACTCTATATCCGATGTTTGGAGCTGATGTGTCTGCCAGACAAATGCCTACTGATAACAGCCCTGTGAATATCGTGACTAACATTGAGAGGACTACCGCAACACCCGTGGACTTGTACATTATCTATGCATTTGAGAGGAAGGTGAAGCTTAACATGATCAACAATTCATCCAGTAAAGTATAAATATTTTTTATGTGAAAAAATGGAAGCGATTGCTGAAAGACTAAATAATATTATTTCGCACTCCAAGGAGAGCATTCCTATTACAATAACTGGGCGAATTAATGACTCAAACGGGATATTTGTTCAAAAATTAGAGCAAGCGATTAGCCTGGATCCAGGCGCTAATTACCATGTCTATCTTAACGACTTCACTGGTTGGTCAAACGTTCCCAATGTGTCGGCAGCAAATAATAAGTTTTATTACAAATGGAAAGGTGCAGCAGCAGAACCTGTGGTATTCCCTGTGAGCACGCAAAGTGTGGATACTCACAATTACTTTCTAGAAAACGTCTTTACTAAAAGAGGCCATTTTGAGACACCTGATATGAGTAAGCCAGATAAAAAATTGTTCCCTGTCAAACTATCCTATGATCTCACTGTAATGAGAGTGGTCATGCAAGTTCACAAAGATGCGGAGGTTGAGTTTAAAGATGACACTTGGTATAGGGAATTGGGATTCGTGAAGAAAGTTTATAAGGCAGAATCCACAGCGCGGACTGTCACTCAAGCGACGGGGGCCGTTAGCATGGCCCGGGAAAGTGTACGCGGTTTGTTCTTAGCACCCAATATAGCAGACATTGTAAAGGGTTTGAATATTCTAATCAGAACTAATCTCAGTCTTGATTGGGTATTTAAGGGAAAGCGAACGAATATTTTGTACAACATCTCCAACTCTGTTGCTGGAGGACAGATGGTGGTAGAGAAACCAAATCCAGTGAAAAGAGTTGTATTGAGTAATAAGGAGATTCACGAGATTGTGCTACAGTTTGAGACTGAAGATGGGGTAGGTGTTGATTTCAACGGTGAAGAGTTTGTATTGACGTTGATCATTGAGAGAATGTGAGAAATCACAATTGCTTAATGATTTCTGCAAAGTTATAGTAGCTGTCGTAATCGTTAATGATTACTCCATACTTATGAAACCAGTGTCTTTGGAGAGCTAGATTAATATTAGGGACATTGATATCAACGTTGGGCCAATATTTTCTCATGTACTCGCTGCATTCAAGTTTGCATTGGTACTTGGATTTGTAATTAGGCTCGTGCGCTTTGTAATAAGAACCTGGAGAGACAACTGGAAACATTTTTTAGAGAAAATTTAATTTTTTTTCAAAGGGTAAGGACCCTGGGTTAGGGGATTTAAAGTTTTAGGGATGTGGTAGCACGTTGCAAATTGAATGTGGGGAGAAGAATGCAGATTATTTTCTGATTGTTTCTGGGTGGATGTTAGTGGATTATGTCAGTGTCAGTGAGTATAACAGGTGTTAGTGGACATCTGTTATGCACTGATTCTGTCAGGGATAATATGGATGGATTTAATACGATTATGTTCGAAGTTTTCGGAGCAAGTGCGACCCCTCCACTTTTTCATGATTCTGTCGGGGATAATATGGATGGATTTAGGTGAATTATGGAGGATGTTTTGTGAGCGAGTGCGACCCCCCTTTTTTTCTGATTCTGTCAGGGATAATATGGATGGATTTAATGGGATTATGTTCGAAGTTTTTGGAGTAAGTGCGACCCCCCTTTTTTTCTGATTCTGTCAGGGATAATATGGATGGATTTAGGTGGATTATGGAGGACGTGAAAAATTTTGTCCCAGAAGCCCCCTCATGCCTTCTACTCAAGCTGCTTGATTAATTAGTCATTTCGCAAATCAGACCTTAGCTACTGCGATGCCCCCGGTTGGCCGAATAGCAATGTACATAGACGGAATGTGCCAGGATGCAGACAGACGACACCCGGAACAAGATCGGTGCACCGTGAGTCGAGGCGGGCTGTCGCTCTGCTTCGGTAGGCATCTCGTAGCAGGTGAACACGCAACGCGCTTCTGGTAGGAGAACTTGGGATGCTTGTGGCACGCTCAGCCACACTCCAGGACGACGGATCGTCAGGCAGGACGACCTTTCGAATTGCAGGCAGACTCCCGAGACTAATATGAGGACGACGGCGGGCAGTCGCTGAATATTGCTGGGCATGGCTGATGGAGCGCACAAGGCGAACCGATTGACAGGCTGGGTTGCCCCTCGGGATGTCGATCACCTCGTGGAAGGTGTCATATAAAGACGATCGCCGAAGGTTTCAGCCGCGCGTTCCTTGGTCAATAGCAGCTTGGTTGACTGATGATATTTCGGCTTATTTTGGCGTAGAATTTGGTGGGGCTCACGGAAGACTCTATCGAACGGCCTGGTAATAACCCGTGTAGGCATTTTCTGGCGGTCGTCGATTGAGATCCGTGCCAACTTCGGTACAGCGTTTGCAGAATTAGGTTTCGTATATGATGACTTCGGCAGAGACAGTAGTTGGACGACGGCCGCGTGCAGACGACGATGATGAAGCATGGCGTTGATGGCGATGTCGATGATGGCGTTATGCTACTTACAGGCAGTATTTACAGCGGTATTTACACACACGTACGCGCTTCATCCATGCTTCGACAGCGTAGCCCCCTTACTGGGGACTCAGATGAATGTTGGACGCCTCACCGGACCAGTTGTAGAATTGCGAAAATAATTGAAGCGTGAAACGCGGTGGTTCGTTTGTTTTGGTTTTTGCTTTGATTGTTTTCCGTGCGGAAAAGAAGAGGGACTGCGGGTTTGAGTAATTGCGTGCTAGGGTGCTGTATATTTATATTCGTGTTAAAAGAACATTCCGGAATCCGGAAAGTTCGAGAAGCAGTTTCTAGAAAGGGGGTGCGCGGGAATTCAAAATACCAAATATGGAAAGTGCGTGTTTACGCGGAAGTTTCTAGAATATAATAGTTATAATACGCTAGCTGCAATACTTTTATAATATTAGTGAATACGCTACAGTATCAAGTTTGAAGTCACTGTTAGATTTTGTGGTATCTATAGATTTTTTAATTTCAAAAGCTGTGAAGAGAGTCCTATTTGGGATCTCTGGAATTGTAATGGTTCTTTATAAGTGGAAACTAATTTGAGAATGGCTTTATGACTTCTTGAAATACAATAACGACGTAGGGGTGACAAGCCGGGCCAGTATCAACATGCGCAACCTTGGGATTCACCCGGGCCGTTTCTTTTGGCAACACACACATGTAAGTCGCTATTGGTTGAGAGCAGTCACGTGACTACTATTCCGTCCAATAGCGACTTACGTGTGTGTTGCCAATAGAAACGGCTCCCTAGGTTGAATCCCTAGGTTGCGCCCAAGCATGTGCACTGGCTGTGCATTAAAGGACTGCTTTCCTTGAATAATAGTAATAATATTATCACAATAATAGTATCTAAATCTGAGAAAGAAAAGGTGTAAAACACTTTTTATTTGATGATACCATATTGGAAAGTGGTGCAATAATTTTAGTAGAGCACTAATAATTAAGTCAAATCATTTTTCAACAACAGTGAATCATTTGTGCCAGTTCGCCAGAAGCTCTCAAACTGGTGACAACTATAGACAACCGTGTTCTTCGGAAGTATCGGTTGCTGGATTGCTCGTGGCCATGGCTGCATTTCTGGCTGCAGAATTTTCAGCGGGGCCACAGACGCTGACTGCTGCACTCTTGGCGGAGCCACTGCAGCTGGCTGATAAAGACTTGGCAGGGCCACTGCAGCTGACTGATAAGGGCTTGGTGGGCCCACTGCCAAGGGCTGCATCTCATGCAACTGCAGGACAGGCATTGCCTGAAGCTCCATTGGTGGTTGCACCAGTTTCGGTTGTCGGGCTGTTTTCTGGCGCGCAAGCTCGGGAGCCCATTCAAGCTTGAACTACGTGATAGTAATAGTGATCAATCATGAAAGAGCTCATCATGAAATAATGTTTAAAATAGATCAGATTATAATTATAAAAAAACAGCACTATAGAAGACGCTAATAGTTTAGCTGTACTGACTATTGTCAGTTAAGTGACTGGATCCTTGGTGGATCCAAAGTAAGATCCGAAAACCCTAACCAGCCCCTAAGTTCTTAACTGTGGACATGTCTCTGCTACAATTAAGTAGCTTCTTATTTTATAATATGACAGTCAAGAAGCATACTAGATGATATGTGCTTACTGTAAGCAGTTTGAGTGCAGATCGCAGCGCATTTCTGCTGTCGTACAACATGCATTAACAACGTTGTTGGCTGGGAAAGTTGCTAAGGCATCGCAAGTAAATAGGGGGAGTAAATACATTCCAACAGGATGCGGAATATTTTTTACCCCTCACTGACCGAAGATTGGTACAAAGGGTCTGGTTAATAACCGTAGCACACGGGTGGCAACCTAGATCTGGTTGGCACATAGCCATCGGCCATCGCCCATCTATTTTGAAAACTGCCCCATCTCAAAAGTAGCAAATAAGAAACAAATAGATTTAAAATATCAAATAGGAAACAGCTTTATCTTACAAATAAAAAAGGTAATATTAAAAGTAACAAAGCAGTAAAATTAACTAACAAAGTAGTCTTAATTACCACCAGGTAGTAGAAAATTCTCTTATTGTATTGCAAGTTTAAAAATTAATTATAATATGTGGCGCCCCGCATTGTGTCATTAAAATTAAGAGTCCTCAAAAATGAATTCGCCGAAACATTGGATAAATTTCTTTGCATTGTTTGCATTGTTTGCATTGTTTTTCGATCTGTTTGACGATCCTACAGGCAATGCATTGTTTGTAGTAATGATTGTTCTGCAAAAAATTTGCGAATAATGATCGTCAAATTGCTAAACAATGCAATACTTTGCCGAAACATTACTTGGTTCCTAGTCATTTTGTCATCTGCCATTTCGTCATCTGGGTGTCTGGCCGGTGCTCACCTCGACTTTGGTCACTTCGTCATCTTAAATAGCATGCACTACCTGAAAAAAGTCATTTTTGTCTTCCACCAATCATATTAGTTCCAACTTCAAGTGAATTAACGTGGGAATCAAACATATTTACTTGGAAATCCTAATGATCCCTGTGGCGGCCAGACTACGCGACCGGCAGCACCAGCGCGTATATTTATATTAGTGAAAACAGCGTGAGATTATTGAGGGGCCAAGGGAGGTGCGCACATGTGGCGTGGTGTGATTGGCTACGCCAACCCCCCTGGCTTAGCGAGCCGGCTAGCTAGCGCGGTGCGCCACCACCCCACCTCAGCTAGACAGAGGTTGGCGGGGGGGGTTTCCAGTGCGGCTGCACTGGTGCTGCCGGTCGCGTAGTCTGGCCGCCACATCCCAGTCATTTTGTCATCTGGATTGATAAAACATGTGGATCGATCGGTTCTGCTTGCCGCAGCTTAATAGTTAATAAAAACAAAAAATTGTTTACTAACTCGAATCTCACACAGATTAATTGGTTGATGAAGAGGTATCCTGCATAACTAAATATTTGGTCACTTCGTCATATTATTTTTCAAGCTACTTTGCTTCTGGTCACTTCATCATCCGATATGACGAAATGGAATACGATCTGACCAGTGACCCATTACTTCACCGAAAAATTACTTTGCCGAAATGTTGCGTAGCCCTTGGGATATATTTATCAGGGAAATCTCTAGAATGAAATGTTTAGGGCCCTACACATGGTCAGAAACTTTAGAAAGTTTGCAAAGGTTTAGTACAAGGTCACTGTAGGTCTCACAAAATGACACAATTGATTTGATCTAATTTAATTTGATTTATGATTGCATCATAATAGTGCCTAGTAAATCAATAATTTTATTTTATAGGCCAGGGAAAGAATATATGTTATAGGCCTACTACAAGGAAATATTGCGGCAATGTCCTAGTTTCCTGCGTTAAATTATTTTGACCCAATTTTTGTCAGTTTCAGCACAAATCATGGCTGGATGACTTCGAGAGCTGCAAATATCATACCTCCTGCTAATTTGCAGCCATCAACTGACCTCTGTGACATTGAGATCAGTCACTGCAATTTGGTACTGTTGACAGTTGATGCTGAGTCGACTATGCATTGGCTGGCAGCCTATCATCTAATAGCATACTCATGGAACTGCAGCCACCGTCAGGAGCTTTCTGTACTGGCTGACACATTACTACACTGTGTAATACTCATTTTAAGACCTAAGACTCATTTTAAACTTTTAATAAACTTGCTTTTGTTTGTTCATTTTAAATTTCGGGTCAAAATAATTAAACGCGGGAAACTAGGACATTGCCAATATTGCATATTATAATCATATATATAGCTAGGGCTAGGGTAGATATTAGGGAGGCTAAAGGGGCCATTCCCCCCACTCCTTAGGTCTAGCCATCGCCAAAAAAATTGAGCCATAATTTTATGATCTATAACTTTGCAAGGTCTATTTTCCAACATAGGGTTGTAATTGTTTAATATA
The DNA here is from genome assembly GCA_002269645.1 of Macrostomum lignano. Classification (NCBI taxonomy): domain Eukaryota; kingdom Metazoa; phylum Platyhelminthes; family Macrostomidae; genus Macrostomum; species Macrostomum lignano. Next base: position 150,282 of record NIVC01001664.1, on the reverse strand, counting down.
GCTTGCCCCTTTCAAAAATTTTCTAGATTTAGGCCTATCTTTATGTTTTATGCACAATTGGTAAACTAAACCCTAATATTAAAAATCTAACAAGAGGAGATCTAAAGCTGAGTGGATTGGCCAGGTTTATTACATATATATACATGAAGCCAACTCTTCAATTGAAGGAGAAAAAACTCACATTGCTAAAAGTCTATTCCCTAAAATCCCATGACCTAAATCCCATTTTCCAAATCCTCTCCAACTTGTCTATAGACCCAGCTTAAAAACTCTCAAATACCATATCTTGTTTTTTCTATTTGAAAAAATTGACCATTTGCTATCATCTAGATTGACTCTTTCTTGTCTCCTCTTTCCTCTCTCTTTTTTCATTTCTAAACTTACCTTTCCTCTTTGCTCTTATCTCTTATCTCATCTTTACTCTCTTATCTATTATCTTTCTTTTCTCTTCTTTCTTTTTTCCTTTTTCATCTTGCTTCTCTTTTTCCTCTTTTTTCTTCCCTTTTCTTGCTTCTCTCTTTCTTCTTCTCTTATCTCTTATCTCTCCTCTCTCCTCTTTGTGCTCTTATCTCTATTCTTTTTTCCTTTGTCTAGGCCCCTATACTTTCTGTTCTCTACTTTCTTATCTCTTCTCTCATTTCTCATCTCTATCTCTATCTTGTAATCCTATTTTAGGCATAAAGTATGTCTTAAAAATCATTAATGGGACTTTTTGGAAACATTTTGTGCCAAATGGCTTTGCATGAGGTCATTGCCAATAAAAAGTTAGGTGCTCACTATCCATAGAGTCTAAAAAAATTTCAAATGTTCTTGCAAATCTTCAGATTTTATGGAAATGGTTCATAGGTTTGGAATATCTATATTCTATACAATAGGGCTTAATAAACCTATTTCTTTTTTTAGCATTATTATAAATTATAATATAATTCCATAATTTGTCTAATGGATTTTCTAAAGAATTTGGTGACTCCTTAGTTCTACATTTCTATACCATATTTTTGTACACAAATATCTGTATAATTTCTAACCATATTTCTTAACTGATGGAGAAGCAGGAGCCATACAAGGACGCTCTGAACTTTGACCATGTGTTTCGGCACATTCAGTCAGCGCCATTGCTGACGCTGGACAATGTTTTGAACTTCCTGCTGACTGCAGGCGGCAGCGCCACGGTGCCAGAATTCCTGAAGAGATTCGCATTGGCATCAAATTTCCCACTGGATCAGTGGCTGTCAGATCAGCCAGGCGGGAAGCTCATTCTGTGTGAGGGGCGGCTCAATGCTTATCCTTGTGTTCGAATTTGCCAGTTCTACAATGGCGCCAAGGACAGCTGCACGAATCCGAAGTGCAAGCGGCTGCACTTCTGTCTGTGGTGGCTGGGCGACCCAGATGGAAGGGTGCACAATGGACAGTGCGGTCTGGTTCACGGACTGGGAGATGCGCGCAATAAGGAGGTCTGTAAACTGCTGTTTTGTGCTGTCAGTAACTGATGTTTTGTGCTGCTTCATGCTGTCAGTAATTGCTGTTTTGTGCTGTCAGTAATTGCTGTTTTGTGCTGTCAGTAATTGCGGTTTTGTGCTGTCAGTAATTGCTGTTTTGTGCTGTCAGTAATTGCGGTTTTGTGCTGTCAGTAATTGCTGTTTTGTGCTGCTTCATGCTGTCAGTAATTGCTGTTTTGTGCTGTCAGTAATTGATGTTTTGTGCTGTCGGTAACTGATGTTTTGTGCTGCTTCATGCTGTCAGTAGATGCTGTTTTGTGCTGTCAGTAATTGCTGTTTGGTGCTGTCAGTAATTGATGTTTTGTGCTGTCGGTAACTGATGTTTTGTGCTGCTTCATGCTGTCAGTAGATGCTGTTTTGTGCTGTCAGTAATTGCTGTTTTGTTTGTGCTGTCAGTAATTTCTGTTTTGTGCTGTCAGTAATTGCCGTTTTGTGATGTCAGTAATTGCTGTTTTGTGCTGTCAGTTATTGCTGTTTTGTGCTGTCAGTTATTGCTGCTTTGTGCTGTCAGTAATTGCTGTTTTGTGCTGTCAGTTATTGCTGTTTTGTGCTGTCAGTAATTGATGTTTTGTGCTGTCAGTAATAGATGTTTTGTGCTGTCGGTAACTGATGTTTTGTGCTGTCAGTAACTGATGTTTTGAGCTGTCAGTTATTGCTGTTTTGTGCTGTCAGTAACTGATGTTTTGTGCTGTCAGTAACTGATGTTTTGTGCTGTCAGTAATTGATGTTTTGTGCTGTCAGTAATTGATGTTTTGTGCTGTCGGTAACTGATGTTTTGTGCTGTCAGTAACTGATGTTTTGTGCTGTCGGTAACTGATGTTTTGTGCTGCTTCATGCTGTCAGTAATTGCCATTTTGAGATGTCAGTAATTGCTGTTTTGTGCTGTCAGTAATTGCTGTTTTGTGCTGTCAGTAATTGATGTTTTGTGCTGCTTCATGCTGTCAGTAATTGCTGTTTTGTGCTGCTTCATGCTGTCAGTAATTGCTGTTTTGTGCTGTTTTATGCTGTCAGTAATGCTATTTTATGCTGTTTTATGCTGTCAGTGACTCAGTATATTCTATTATGTGCTATGAGCAATTGCTGTCTTATGCTTTTAGTGATTGCTGATTGCTGTTTTAGGCTGTAAATAATGCTGTTTTGTGCTGTCAGTAATTGCTGTTTTGTGCTGTCAGTAATAGCTGTTTTGTGCTGTTTCATGCTGTCAAAAACTGCTGTTTTGTGCTGTCATCGCGATTTCCCACTATCACCTGCAGCTCCAGCTGTGCTCATCATCACAGCCATCCAATCATTCACCTGCTTGTCATCACAGCCATCCAATCATTCACCTGCTTGTCATTACAGCCATCATCCAATCAGTCACCTGCAGCTCCAGCTGTACTCGTCATCACAGCCATCATCCAATCAGTCACCTGCAGCTCCAGCTGTACTTGTCATCACAGCCATCATCCAATCAGTCACCTGCAGCTTCAGCTGTACTCGTCATTACAGCCATCATCCAATCAGTCACCTGCAGCTCCAGCTGTACTCGTCATCACAGCCATCATCCAATCAGTCACCTGCAGCTCCAGTTGTACTCGTCATCACAGCCATCATCTAATCATTCACCCGCCCGCAGCTGCTTGCCCGCATTGGCCTCGGCGCAGTCGGCAGCCAGAAGGTCCTCGAGCTGCTGCGTGCGAGCCACCCGGCAGTGTGCGCCAAGTACAACACAGACAGCGGGTGTTCCGATGCCCGCTGCCCCGACATTCACATTTGCAACAACGCGCTGCACAGGGAAAACAAGCTGGCTAAGCAGCTGTGCCCGTGTCACAGGCGGCACGTCCTGGAGCCCGCCGCCAAGGACCCGGAGACGGCGGCCAAGCTGGCCAGGTTCGGCCTGGACGACAGCAACCTGAACTTCCTCGCCAGATCCTTCCTGGTACCCGCTGCGCTGCGAAACTCCCTGCCTACCATGGCCGGTGTCCCCGGACCCGCCCCTGCGCCCGCCCCTGCGCCCGCACCTGAGCCCGCCCCGAGCCTGCCGCCCCCGCTGCCCGACGTGTCGGCCCTCGGCCTCGGCCTTCGCACCGCCTACGCCGCGCTGATTCGCCGCAGCGGCCGAGCCGCACCGTCGGAGCTGCTGGCCGACCTGAAACTGCCGAGCGACTTCCCGCTGGAGCAGTGGCGGGACAGCATCGACGAGTTGATGAAGCCGCTGCAGAGCATGATTGACATCTACAAGGATGCTGTGAGCAGACAGCCGGTCAGCGTGAATGTGTTTCGCCGCTTCCGCATCTGCCCGATGCACAACGGGGCACCGAAGTCCTGCCAGAATGCGGACTGCTGCCAGCTGCACCTGTGCCTGTGGTTTCTGGCCGACCCCGACGGAAAAGTGCATGATAAGGTGGGGAGATGCGTTTGAATTGTGCAATTTGATTTGATCAATATCCCCTTCCTGCAATCAGTCTCATCCAAATAATGAAGTGGAAACAGCATGAAGACTGTTTTGCGACGTGACTAGTCAACAACTAACGAGTCTAGAAGAGGGTTCCTTCATAAATCTAGGAGCCCATTTTTTTAAAATATCAACGTATCCCGTCGGGAAATAATTGTCCCTTAACGGTGTCAAATGGCACACGAAAAAGGGAAAAAATAAAAAAAAATTCTTGATTCGTAACAAAAATTCGCAGTTTTAACTTTTCCACAACTGTGCAATTTGTTCCGTTTGGCACAGTAATATGCTGATTAGCATAACTGTGCCAATTGGAATAGTAGTGCTTAGTTGGCAGAATTGCAGACTTTGCTGGGACAATTATTTCCCACCGGGGCCGTAGCGCATATTATTAAACAGACGCTGGCTCAGGGGTCAGCAAAGCACCCGTTGGTGGAAAACAGCTGAGTCAGAACTGAGGACAAAACTGTAAGAAATGTTTTGAATAATAAAAATAGCGACGGCTATAGCTTTTTGCAGCCCATTTGGGCTTACGCTCATTGAATTTAATCCAATACGTTTGCCAATATAATGGAGCTTTTGTCTATGGTAGCAAGGCTGGTACAGTGGCATTCAATTTGGTCTAACAAGCATCAATTTTGTCCAAACGCTCGTGAGCCAGTCGGCCAAGCTCTTGAATTCTCGCAACCATCTGTGGGCTGTTGCGTACCGCTGGAATGTCAGCGTCTCTACCGACAATTTTCAGTCGCTCTTCCAGATCTCTGCTCATAGTCGAGATCTGATAACCAACTGGAACTGTTCCTTCAACTTCTGTTGCATTTCGGCAACGTCAACAAGGGTTCGACTCAACTGCATCGAGTAGCAGTTGGACTTGAGGCTCTTGAGCAACTTGCCTTGGCGATTGCTATCCTTTTGCAGGCGAGCTCTGCCGGCAGTGGTTTTAACGCGCTGATTAATGCTGTAAACCATCTTTTCTTTTACATTAAGCAACCTTGTAATGTCATTTGGGTGTTCAATCAGAAGCCAATGGCATTCGTTCGAGTTCGAGACAGCCTAGCATATGGTCCACAATTCTGGGGCTGATCTTGCTCCTCCGAAACAGTTGCTACGGACCAAATTGATGCTTGTTGTTGGACCAAATTAAATGCTGCTGTGCCACCCATTTGCTACCATAGACAAAAGCTCACTTTGGCAAACGTATCTCGGATTAAATTCAATAATATGTGTAGGCCCAAATGGGCTGCGAAAATTTTCTTTTTAACCACTAGCAAAATATAATTCATCTCCTATTAGGCAAAATGCCAGCTGTGTCACGACCTATTCGGTCGGAACCATCGGATTCGACAGGCGCTGGGCATTGGTGTGAAATACAAACAGGCCGATATTATTAGTCTGCTACGTGCATGTCATCCGAATGTCTGCTTAGACTACAACACTGAGCCGGGCTGCAGCCGACCCAACTGTCCCTACATCCACGTGTGCAACAACGCTCTACGCTCCGGCCTGCAGGCTAGCATTGACAAGGCTAATAAAAAGCAGACACAGATCACTTGCGCCTGTCTTAGGCAGCACAAACTGGAGCAGGACAGCGTGGCAAAGCTGCAGGCCTACGGGCTGGCTGACGAGAAGCTCAGTCTTGTGTTTCGCTCCTATCTGGTGCCGGCTGCGCTACCGAGACGCGCTAAGGTCGATCCGCCGGACAATACTAAGCCAGCTAAATTCGATAAGGCCAAGGCTAAAGAGGCCACAAAATCCAAACAGAAGGCTGCTACAGCTGAGGAGAAACCAACTGCTAAAAAAGCCACCCCGAGCCTGCCGCCCCCGCTGCCCGACGTGTCGGCCCTCGGCCTCGGCCTTCGCTCCGCCTACGCCGCGCTGATTCGCCGCAGCGGCCGAGCCGCACCGTCGGAGCTGCTGGCCGACCTGAAACTGCCGAGCGGCTTCCCGCTGGAGCAGTGGCGGGACAGCATCGACGAGTTGATGAAGCCGCTGCAGAGCATGATTGACATCTACAAGGATGCTGTGAGCGGACAGCCGGTCAGCGTGAATGTGTTTCGCCGCTTCCGCATCTGCCCGATGCACAACGGGGCACCGAAGTCCTGCCAGAATGCGGACTGCTGCCAGCTGCACCTGTGCCTGTGGTTTCTGGCCGACCCCGACGGCAAAGTGCATGATAAGGTGGGGAGATGCGTTTGAATTGTGCAATTTGATTTGATCAATATCCCCTTCCTGCAATCAGTCTCATCCCGCAACTGAGTCTGCAACATGAAGTTAATTACTCAGCTCAGAATCCCACAGCTCAGAATCCCATAGCTCAGAATCCCATAGCTCAGAATCCCACAGCTCACAGCCCCACTGCTCAGAATCCCACAGCTCACAGCCCCACTGCTCAGAATCCCACAGCTCACAGCCCCACTGCTCAGAATCCCACAGCTCACAGCCCCACTGCTCAGAATCCCACAGCTCACAGCCCCACTGCTCAGAATCCCACAGCTCACAGCCCCACTGCTCAGAATCCCACAGCTCAGAATCCCACTGCTCAGAATCCCACAGCTCACAGCCCTACTGCTCAGAATCCCACAGCTCAGAATCCCACAGCTCAAAATCCCACAGCTCACAGCCCCACTGCTCAGAATCCCACAGCTCAGAATCCCACAGCTCAAAATCCCACAGCTCACAGCCCCACTGCTCAGAATCCCACAGCTCAGAATCCCACAGCTCAAAATCCCACAGCTCACAGCCCCACTGCTCAGAATCCCACAGCTCAGAATCCCACAGCTCAAAATCCCACAGCTCACAGCCCCACTGCTCAGAATCCCACAGCTCAAAGTCCCTCATTAAATAATGCCCCAATGCCCCATCCGCATTCCTCAGGCGGACTGCAGGCTCTGCCACGACCTCAGCGGCCGCAACCACCGAATTCGCAGCGCTTTGGGCATCGCAGACGGCCTGAAACAGCGGGAGGTGCTCAACCTGCTGCTGGCCAGCCACCCGAAGGTGTGCTCAGCCTACAACTCAGAATCCGGCTGTCAACAAGCTGACTGTGCCGACATTCACCTGTGCAACAACGTCAAGTTCAAGCAGTGCGGCAAGTGCCGCTGCCGCAGGCAGCACGTGCTGAGCATGGATGAGCAGACAAAGATGAAGCTGAACCCCTTCGACATGGACGAGATGGAGCCTGGTCACGTGCTCAGGTCTTTCCTGATTCCCGCCCCGCTGCCCAACACCAACCCAAACGAAAAACCCGAGCCTCCAGCCGCGGCCTCTCAGCAAGATTTATCGAAACCAAAGGATTTGGCCTCTTCCGAGCAGGCCAAGGGCAAAAAGGCCAAGCCAGAAGTGCCTAGCCTATTAAATATTAATGCCGCTCAAGGCGTCGGCTTAAAGCCGCAACCGCAGGAGCAGCAGCATCAGAAAAAGAAAAAGCAGAAGACTCATTCTGTTGCTTCCGATTTATCCAGTGAACCCGACACTGCTGGGCTAAAAAAACAACAACAGCAACAGCAGCAGCAGAAGGCTGACTTGCAAAGCAAGCGCCAAAACAAGCTGTCCGCAGGCAGTGTGCCAAACATTGCAAAGTTGAAACTCGGCAGCAGCCCAAAAGCGCAGCAAAAGCTGCCCGTTGCCTCAGCCGCCGCCAATCCAAAGGCGTCTCGTGCCGCTCCTAGCGAGGAAACCCTGTGCGAGGAGTTCCTCCGGCACGAATGCTTCTCCCAGAATTGTCCTCGGCGGCACTGCCCTCACAAGGTCCCTTATCTGTGGCAGTGGCGGGCCGCCCACTGGCCGCCGGGCCGCTGGCAGGACGTGGACGCCGCGCTGAACGAGCAGCTGGAGGCGGCCTTCTGCCAGCCCGACCGCTCCGACTTGGTGACGGTCGGCAGCGGCGAGCTCGGCTCCGAGTTCCCCGGTCAGCTGACGCTGTCGTTCGTTGCCGGTTCGGCCGATAGATTCGAGATTCGGTCGGTCTCGGGACACCTGAAGCCTCCCGGCGGCCTCCGCTGCCTCCGCACGGAGAGCCGCGCCAGCCTCCACCGGCCCCTGGCCACCAACTGGCGCTGGTTCTTCCTTGGCAGCCACGGCGCCTGGAGCTCCGTTGAGATTCTTCCAGAGCCCGGCCTCAACGACAAGCTCGAGGAAGCGTTTTGCCGCGGCGACTCCAGCTTGACTGTCGGGCAGTGCGGCTGCAAGCTCGACTCGATGCTCATCTCCATGCCCGGAGCTCCGCAGGAGATGCCGCTACGTCGCAGGCCGGCGCCACGGATGCAACCGGTGACCCATCCGCTCATGTCGGTGCAACAACCGGGTCTGTTCTATCCAGGCCAGAACCCTGTCATGGGCATCGGTCAGCCGTCCATGTATCCCACTATGCCAACCTACGGCTACTCGATGGGTCAGATGAGCGGCCAGCAGGGCCCGGTGCATAGGTGAGCTCGTTTCCATGGAGTTAAACATCCAGTGGCTTGTGCTGTTTTTTATGTCGATATACTTTGCCTTTAGGCTACATGCTATTTTCATATGATTCTTCATTTAACAATGGAAACCATTGAGTTTTGCATTGTTTCCGCTATGTACAGAGCCGACCTACATGGAGTGCCACTATACCAATTCAGGTATTTCAGGAGGCACATTAAATTTAATTTAATTTTAATTTAAAGGTTTCTTGGATCCTTTTTTCCTTTATTCAATTTTGTGACTTAAACTGACAATCTGCGCCCCCCGTTGAGGAGGAAACCAATAAAAAATTGAATAATCTGCATGTAGATTTTCCACTTGCACAGTCACTTTTGTTAATTTATTGAGGAAAATGGTGTTTAAAGTAAAAAAGCATCCACCCTGACAGCCAGCTGTCTAGCCTAAGATATCAGCAACCCCCATGAGCTTTGGCTCAGACTATCTGAGGAACTCCTCACAGCCACAGCATTTCAGAAATTATCTCATGATGCGTCACATCTTAGCAATTCCCTCCTCCATAAGCCACTGTATTTCAGCAATATCCCCCATGAGCATTGACAACTCAGCCATCCCCCATGAGCCTTGACAACTCAGCCATCCCCTCATGAGCCTTGACAACTCGGCCATTCCCCCCATGAGCCTTGACAACTCGGCCATTCCCCCCCATGAGCCTTGACAACTCAGCCATTCCCCCCATGAGCCTTGACAACTCAGCCATTCCCCCCATGAGCCTTGACAACTCAGCCATTCCCCCATGAGCCTTGACAACTCAGCTTCCCCCCATGAGCCTTGACAACTCAGCCATTCCCCCATGAGCCTTGACAACTCAGCTCCCCCCCCAAGAGCCTTGACAACTCAGCCATTCCCCCCAAGAGCCTTGACATCTTAGCGATTCCCCCACGAGTCTTCTATGATTGACAGGACAATTCTTTTTGGCTGAACCCTACCTTGACCTCATGAGCCACAGCAATTCAGCACTTTACCCCGTGTGCCTTTTTCTTTTTTTCTAGTATCTCACCAATTTTTTAAATATTAGTTTTTTATCAAAAACTATAAGTGACAATATTGAAATTCAATCATTTCAGACCTGGCGGACTTTAAATTGCGCAACGGACTGAATGATCTGAAGTGATAATTAATACACACTGCCTATATTGACTCTATTTACACATGGGTTGATATGGTGGATTTTATTACTGTTACACACAATCGCAAATTAACTTAGCAATTCCATACAGCGTTTTTGTCTATCCTAAGTTTATTTATCGTCATAGATTATACCATTATACAAGTAATGGTGTTTGCTTCCCCACTGGATATTTTCTGCAGCTACTAGTCCATCTCAAATACTTAAAAAATAAGCGCTCATACTGATACTATAATAGCGTATAATACATGACTAGATTCTTCAAATAAAATGCCAATGAAAATTTAAAAAAGATGGCTAAATTCGTCATTGTTGTTTTCAAACTTTTATTGTTAAAAACTGTAGAGTTTTGTACTCGTAAAATTCCATATTGAAGACTATAGGATTGCGTGTGTATTTGAAGGATTGATGGGATTGATTAGCGACAATTTAGAAGCTTGAGCAGATTAAAATGTTCACAAATAATCGACACTTATTTACTGTTCTTAAGGTTTAAAACAACTAATAGGCAGTCAGTTGTAGAGCTTGGAGTACTTGAATGCCATCACATGTACTGTTCGTCATCTTCATTGCCGTAGATGTACTGAAACATGACCAGCTTTTCCAGCACTTCTTTATATGCTTCTTTCTCCTCTCGGCTGAGGAATTCTCCTTCGGGGTCGATCTCATCTCGTAGGATATAGCCGTCTGAAATGTTTTTCAATTTTATCTGAATCAATAAAGCTAAAATACTATACCAACTTTTCGACTACCTTTCAGGATCTCTCACTTGTCAGTGTTGACCACAGATGTTCCATGACCCGTTGGCCCTACACACAGCAGACTCACACTTGTCAGTGTTGAGCACAGATGTTCCATGACCCACACACAGCAGACTCACACTTGTCACTGTTGAGCACAGCTGCTCCATGACCCACACAAAGCAGACTCACACTTGTCAGTGTTGAGCACAGCTGCTCCATGACCCACACACAGCAGACTCACACTTGTCAGTGTTGAGCACAGCTGCTCCATGACCCACACACAGCAGACTCACACTTGTCACTGTTGAGCACAGCTGTTCCATGAGCCATTGACCCTACACACAGCAGACTCACACTGGTTAGTGCTGAGCACTGCTGTTCTATGACCCACACACAGCAGACTCTCACCTGTCAGTGCTGTGCACAGCTGCTCCATGACCCACACACAGCAGACTCGCACTTGTCAGTGCTGAGCACAGCTGCTCCATGACCCACACACAACAGACTCACACTAGTCAGTGCTGAGCACAGCTGCTCCATGACCCACACACAGCAGACTCACACTTGTCACTGTTGAGCACAGCTGTTCCATGAGCCATTGACCCTACACACAGCAGACTCACACTTGTCAGTGCTGAGCACAGCTGCTCCATGACCCACACACAGCAGACTCACACTTGTCAGTGCTGAGCACAGCTGCTCCATGACCCACACACAGCAGACTCACACTTGTCACTGTTGAGCACAGATGTTCCATGAGCCATTGACCCTACACACAGCAGACTCACACTTGTCAGTGTTGAGCACAGCTGCTCCATGACCCACACACAGCAGACTCGCACTTGTCAGTGCTGAGCACAGCTGTTCCATGAGCCATTGACCCTGCACACAGCAGACTCACACTTGTCAGTGTTGAGCACAGCTGCTCCATGACCCACACACAGCAGACTCACACTTGTCAGTGTTGAGCACAGCTGCTCCATGATCCACACACAGCAGACTCACACTTGTCACTGTTGAGCACAGCTGCTCCATGACCCACACACAGCAGACTCACACTTGTCACTGTTGAGCACAGCTGCTCCATGACCCACACACAGCAGACTCACACTTGTCACTGTTGAGCACAGATGTTCCATGACCCTATGTCACCGTTGGCCCTACACGCAGCAGACTCACACTTGTCAGTGCCGGGCAGCCTGCCCAGAGCTCTGTTGCACTCTCCATCGTCGCCAAAGTACTCCTTCCAAATCTCCACCTTCTCCCCGGCAGGCGGATCCAGCCAGACTGACCGGGACTTGCCGTCGACCGTGTAGCGCTTATTCTTGCCGTTTTCTATTATCAAAGCTTTTTGCTTCTTAACAGCCGGTGTATTAACAGCATTTGAGGTGTAGACTGTGGCGATGAGACGGGTGCTCGGCATTATCTGCGATGGACAATAATCAATTTTGTCTAATTCCTTTCCTAACAACAAAGATAACAGGGCACACTGTCACAAAAGGTCTTGAAAGCGCCTCAAAACTTAAGAGATAGAATCCTTAAGCCAAAGGATGCCTGCAGCGTCAGCAGTAGCAGCACATCCTGTACGGGTTGTGGGTAGAAAGCCTCAGCGCGGATGATGTGGCCTATCAGATGTCGACGTTTTGTTGAAGGGGTCGGCAAACTCTGGACTGCGAACCGCATGGCGGCTCGCAAAGCCTCTCTATCCGGCCTTCGAGTGTTATAACTTCACAATAGCAATTCTTCTCATTTCTCATTCTTCTCATCTCATTTCTCAATTCTTCCTAACAAAATCTGTCTACTAGTATTTACTTCGCTATACTTCTCTTTGATTCGCCATAGCTACTTATTAGTAGAGCGTCTTGCATTTTAACAGTTCTTTGCATACTGACTGGTTCTCTCGCATAGAATCCTTAGCTGTTGCTTGAATAATTTAATTTTAATATAGACCAGACTGATAACACAGTAATCGCAAGAAAAATTGCTATGCACGTCAATTTGGTAAGCAAAGCTACGCATTGCAAACATCGTTAAACTGTAAAGCGTAACAGATTAGAGAGCTTGGAAAGCAGTAAACCGCTGCCAATTTGCGTAAATTTGTGCAACCCAGTGAGGCTTATGATTGAAAAAAATTGACCGTAAATTTTCTTACACTGGCTCCGTTGGTAGCCAACTGGCCCAGTACCACTTCCTGTTTAGATGCTGAATCTTAAACTATCTATCCTATACTGTAATGTAAAGGCCATGTCACTGGCTTTTCCTTTCAATGCATATTGCTTCTTTTGGAGAAGCTTGAATGCGATAGAATTGAGGCCGTTGCAAAAGCTTTGTTTATTAACTAAATAAGAGAATTTACATGAAGTTCTTGACAAGAGGTGCGGTCATTTAAAAACCATCATCTCTAAGATTTGGCAATGAAAATTGACTCACTTCGAATAGAGATTTCACTTTTTCTGGCACGTCGTGCGGAAAATTCGATGTGCTTAGCAACTGATCAGTGCTTCCCTTCGATTTGTCCTTCTTCCGGTTGAGAAATGAGAGCGGTTTTCTGCAATTTCACATGGTGAATTCAGCGACCACAAGTGCACTTCATATAGTGATTGCATCAAGTTGAAAAAACGCGCACGCTTCTAGACTTATAACAAACCTTAATACGAGCTACGTGTACATGTAGATAAATCGAAAAATATGATCATACTCTGATAGTAATTTAATCTTTCCTGTTGATTGCATGCATGGCCTTCCGTGAAAGACCTGCGAAAAAGCTCTTGTGCTCGTAAGTCGTAAGCGACTGACTAAATTAAATGAATTTGAATAATCTTAATTAGATTTCAAAGTGAACCCTGTAGATTGCTGTATGAATATCTGTAGATTAATTGCTACATGTATATGAATTTTGTAGATTGTTCAAGGAATATCTGCAGATTGCCGTAGGAATACATGTATGTATAGATTGTTTAGGAATATCTGTAGTCTGCTGTATATCTTGTTGTTAGGAATATCTGTAGATTGCTGTAGGAATATCTGTAGATTGTTGTTAGGAATATCTGTAGATTGCTGTAGGAATATCTGTAGATTGTTGTTAGGAATATCTGTAGATTGCTGTAGGAATATCTGTAGATTGTTGTTAGGAATATCTGTAGATTGCTGTAGGAATATCTGTAGATTGTTGTTAGGAATATCTGTAGATTGCTGTAGGAATATCTGTAGATTGTTGTTAGGAATATCTGTAGATTGCTGTAGGAATATCTGTAGATTGTTGTTAGGAATATCTGTAGATTGCTGTAGGAATATATGTAGATTGTTGTTAGGAATATCTGTAGATTGCTGTAGGAATATCTGTAGATTGTTGTTAGGAATATCTGTAAGATTGTTGTTAATTAGGATCATGTCTGTAGATTGCTATCAGGAATATCTGTAGATTGTTGAGGGGATTTATTAGTTTCTGCGTGGATTTTTTAGATTTCTGGCTGTTTATTAGGCCTGGATCTCTTCCGCACTTCACTCACTTGATGGGTGGCTTCGGCTTCTCGCTGACTGGTGGCGGCGCGTCGTCCACAGTCGCCTCGCCTCCAGTTTCGCTGTCAACGGTGTTCGAAGCGGATGCTGCGGCGGCGGCGGATGCTGCTGCTGCTGCAATTTCTGCAGCTGCCCTCGCCTTGCCCTCGTCGTGCGTTGGCACGCTGACTTCGCTGTCGGAGCTGCTGCTGCGGCGCGAGCCGTCGCCTCCGTCTGGAGGGTCCAGTCCAATTTCAACCGGCTGCTGCTGATCGCTGGGGGAGGGGTTGGGTGCAATTTTAAAGCCTAAATTTGATGACGTTCTCCACCATCAAACAAAACTAAAGCACGAGTAGTGGGAGTAGTGAGAGATCTCATAGCACGATTTCATAAAGATCTGTGCAGACTTCCAACTTACATCACTCCTCTGAACCAGCCTGTTTTAGTCTGCTAAACTATCCTTTTCACACCAGTCTGTCTTCGAATTCCATAGTCGAAGTGCTCCCTTACTATTTTGATTTTCGTTATTTCTTGGACCGCGGAATCCCATACTGATTCCGCGGCATTTCCGCCCCTAGCCGCTCCCTACTATTCTGATTCCGCCCCCCCAGCCGCTCCCTACTATCCTGATTCCGCCCCCCAGGCGCTCCCTACTATCCTGATTCCGCCCTCTAGCCGCTCCCTACTATCCTGATTCCGCCCCCTAGCCGCTCCCTACTATCCTGATTCCTCCCCGTAGCCGCTCCCTAGCATCCTGATTCCGCCCCTATCCACTCTCTCCCAACCCTGATTCCGCCCCGTAGCCGCTCCCTACCATCCTGAATCCGCCCTTAGCCGCTCCCTACCATCCTGAATCCGCCCCTAGCCGCTCCCTACCATCCTGATTCCTCCCCTAGCCGCTCCCTACCATCCTGCTGATTCCTCCCCTAGCCGCTCCCTACCATCCTGAATCCGCCCCTATCCACTCTCTCCCACCCTGATTCCTCCCCGTAGCCGCTCCCTACCATCCTGATTCCTCCCATATCCACTCCCTACCATCATGATTCCTCCCCTAGCCGCTCCCTACCATCCTGATTCCTCCCATATCCACTCCCTACCATCCTACTGATTCCTCCCCTAGCCGCTCCCTACCATCCTGATTCCTCCCATATCCACTCCCTACCATCATGATTCCTCCCCTGGCCGCTCCCTACCATCCTGATTCCTCCCATATCCACTCCCTACCATCATGATTCCTCCCCTAGCCGCTCCCTACCATCCTGAATCCGCCCCTAGCCGCTCCCTACCATCCTGAATCCGCCCCTAGCCGCTCCCTACCATCCTGAATCCGCCCCTAGCCGCTCCCTACCATCCTGATCCCGTACAATTCTCTTGCCACTCTCTCCCATCCTGAAATCCGGCACTCACGGCGGATGCAGCTGCCGATTCGAGGTTGTCAGCTTCCCGCCTCCGGCTGATCCGTCGGCGCTCCAACCCGAGACCGTCCTCCCCCCGCGGGTTGCGCCGGCCGCCTTCTTGTCAGATGAATCGCGCTTGGGCGACTTTTTTCTTTTAATGATTTTGTGGAGCCTGAAAGGAAAGACAAAAGTTTTTTATGCATTCATGCAGCTCAATGTCAGAATTATTATTCGTTCAATTATTGTATTGGTTTTCAATATTTTACTGTTTTATTGCACATTAATGGAGTTAATTTAATTGATCCCTCGCGATGAGCATGCAATTAACTTAAAATAACTTCCGTACATTGACTCCTGAAAGGGTGAAAGATAATTTAATGCGTAACGTAATCAATTATGAGCTTTTGCATAAGTACATCTGTGCATTCTGATAAGCATTCAAATCACTATACATGTATCTGTGCAGTGGAGCTGCTTCTGGGTTCCAGCTCACCTTCTTCTTAATTTTCTTATCGCTGACAGGCTGCTGCTCAGCACTATGGCTGTCCCCATCCGCTGTCGTGACGTTGACCTCCACCTCCGCCTGCTTGACCACCGGTTTCAGCTCCAGGCCGCTGATCTTGACGCTGATCGTTCGGATTTGCACCGTTTCGTTGTTGATGACGAGGCACAAGCCGGGCAGATTGGCGCAGCCGTCTGCTTGCTTTGGCGAGTCAGTCGATTCTTCCAGCGTCTGGAGTTTCGAGTCCAGCGAACAGCGCGACTCGACCTCCTGATCCACTTCTTTGTCGCGGCCGAGCGTGGCTGACATTTCCTATTTTGTACGTTTGTTAAATGTGAATCGCAGCCCAAAAATGAATATACGCTCTTAGCTAGCTAATGGTCGCCTACGGAATCGAACCTTTGTTCGTTGCGCTATTTTTGTAACTATTTTTGTAACTAAATGTATATAAATTTACCTGCATGATTATAACAAGAACATTAGATTAAAGAAATGAATTAAAAAGTATAGAAATCGATCATATTGGCTTTTTTACAGATAAAAGCTACAGACAGTTGTAGTAATAAAGCTAAAATATGAGCGAGCAATTGGAATTTTTAGAAAAAACATGACAAAGTAAAAACAGTAGGCCATGGAATACAACCTCGGTTAGTAATTCCCCTTAATAGGTTATAAAAAAAGAAATTTATAGTAGATCTTTTCTATATGAGCGTGTTTTAATTGAAAACTATAAACGGGAATAGCAGTTCTTTTGAGCATGTTCAAAAGCTAGCTAATCTTCTATTAAATATATTATAACTTATAGGAACTCAGAGAACAAATTGTTTTTCTAAGAGAACAAAATTTTGTCCGTATATTTTCTTGACAAAAATCTTCCTGGACTCTTAGAGCTAATAAATATATAGAAATCCACATACCTTTAGAGCAAACAGTAAAGCGCCGGTATTATTAAAGCAAAAGTGTAGCAATTTCAAATGGATTCCAACTGTGTGGATGAAGTTCATTTGAAATTTAAACAATCTGCCCCGTTATATTTAAATAATTCTACATAGAACTAGTTATAACAAAGCATATCTTTTTTTCGTTCATGAACTTTATTCTATGCAGAAGTTTGCATGCTGCCAACGTAAATCTTTAAGAGAATTTTCGGTGAAATTTATTTAAAATTCTAAGCTAAGAGCTAGAAGTCGTAATCCGAGTAATTCAGTTAAATTTATTTTTTAATTTTTCTTACTGTATGTAAGTTTCTGTATTAACAGTAGAACTACCAAGAGAGGGGATCCCCCCTGACATTTTTTTTGCTGCGCCGGAACGGAGCAACGCAGGCACACGAAATTCAAGAACGCGGGCTAACTTTTTGTTGCGCACCTTCTCAAACAAGAATCAAGTCGCCAGCCCTCCGGACCGTCGAGATATTCGACGATTCTGCCAGAAGGTCGGATTTTTCCCATAAGTGCCAGTGTATTCAGTACACCCCTGTGCGCCAATCAGCACTGCGCCTCAGTGCAGCCTTGCCAAGTCTCCGAATTTCATCAGCACGTCGAACACATGTGTCTTGTTTGAGAAGGTGCGCAACAAAAAGTTGGCCCGTGTTTTTTTAATTTCGTGTGCCTGCTTGGTATTCCTATTGTTAAGTTAGTTTAATGAAAAATATTTTTTACTTTCCTTGCACTGTGGCAAGTGCATTAATACAATTCAATTAATTGAAATCACATGTTTCGCTTCCGAATCTCTCATAACCAATGAAATCACGTTTATTAAACAAGAAATAATCAATATATTCAGGCGATATTCCCATTCACCATAAATCTATAAGCTTATAAATAAGCGAGTCAGCTTATTTATAAGCGAGGCATTGAAACAAAAAAAGTAGCGAGCCTTTTTCAAAAAGAAAAATATAAGCAACATCTATAAATAAAGACTTCTATACAGTATATAGTCGGAGTCGATTGTATTGTAGAATGATATCAATATAAGGGTTTTTGCTTTGGGGCTTTGTCGAGGTATAAGCTAAAATAAACAGTAACATATATATTAGCATATGCATACATGCAGGCATTTAAGTAATATGTAGCTGATTATTATAACGATTAAATTAAACACGATTATGTGATGAAAGTTAACGCACAACTGCGAAAGCGACATATTAAAGGATTAATTTATGGCTCTAATGCATCACTGAGGCTATTTATGAAACTTATGGCATTAAAAGGCTATGCAGTTTAAGAACAGGCCCGAATTGCAAGCGCACTTAAATTATAAAAATAGGTACAATTTAGTAGGGAACTAAAAATTTTTTCCCATGGACCACACTCAAACACCAACTGAACCGAATTTGAGAAACATGTCTCTCGTATGAGCTGGTGACTGATGGCCTTGATAGGGATGCGTCTTAGGGTTTATAATATTTGATGCAAAAAAATATTTAAAACTATAATCATTTTCAGATTCGTCTGCAGGCCTTCTCTGGCTCACCTGTAAACTTTTAGTCATGTAATTTAGTTCTCTGCAATAACTTAACGCTCTTATCTCACATGTTATCTCGATGCCTTCTGATTGGTTATCACCTCGTGCCCTCTGGCTTCTATCCTTTACCCTAAGGTCTTACTTATGCGTGTTCTTCTCCCTTCCTCTCGCTGCCTTCTGATTGGTTATCATTATCAACACATCATCCCCTCTGGCTTCTATCTCTTACCCTAGAGTATCACACAATGTCAACCAAATTTTTAGTGAGCTAAGATTGTTGCATCAAAAATCAAATTGAAAAAAATCAACATTAAATCCCGCTACTCTAACGAGCGATCAGACGTTCTCAATCGGCGACGTCCATACGTGACCAATACGTTTTATACCTTACACAGACGTTCACCCGACGTTAGTAAAAAGTATTTAGGACGGCAGGAATAACAAAAAATAATCAGAAGTACTCGATTGGTCATCGTAGGATGAAGGATACATTTGTCAATCAGTGGAACATGTATAGCTACGAGCTACATGTAAAGCGCGATCAAGTAGAGCTCGGGACCAAACCCGAGACACTTTATCCAAGTCCCTCTCTTGTAGGGTTTTCAGCCGACTTTTCCGACAATTTATCGATTGCATTCAGTAGCCCTCCCTCTGTTTCATTTGCCAACCAGCAAAGTTCGACAGTCTGGCGCTCACCTGACACGGTGCCAACACCATTGGAGATGCCCATCAGGAATCCAGCGAATCTGGGCGCAATGTCCAAATGGTTGACGCCGTAGCCGGACATGCCAATCCCCGTGAAGCCCAAGCCTATGGTCAGGAAGGCTGTGGACAGGTAGAGATTGCGCGAGATGCCCACAACAACTAGGCAGGCCGCCATTACGCCGAACCCGACAGTGTTGAATAGACGACGCGTCGCCGTGGTGGACAGGAACTTGCGACGAACGCAGTCGGCAAGGGTGCCACCTGCAATTTTCAGGGAGAGTTTAAGATCCATTTAGCATACTTGCGGGAGTATTTTTATAGTATTTTTCTAGGATTGTTACGAAAGACGCTAATTTAGGTTGGGTTTAGTTTGCTTAATAGCGGAAAGGCAGACTCAAGGATGAGGGAACGGAGAGACTGACTCAAGGATGAGGGAACGGAGAGACTGACTCAAGGATGAGGGAACGGAGAGACTGACTCAAGGATGAGGGAACGGAGAGACTGACTCAAGGATGAGGGAACGGAGAGGCTGACTCAATGATGAGGGAACGGGGAGAGGCTGACTCAAGGATGAGGGAACGGAGAGGCTGACTCAAGGATGAGGGAACGGAGAGGCTGACTCATGGATGAGGGAACGGAGAGACTGACTCAAGGATGAGGGAACGGAGAGACTGACTCAAGGATGAGGGAACGGGGAGGCTGACTCAAGGATGAGGGAACGGGGAGGCTGACTCAAGTATGAAGGAAAAGAGAGGCTGACTCAAAGATGAGAGAACGGGGAGGCTGACTCAAGTATGAAGGAACAGAGAGGCAGACTCAAGGATGATTAATCTAATTGCCTCGCAATATTGTTATCGATTTGTTCTTAGTGAGTGAGTTATATTCTAACATAAATGTACATCTTGGTTTGCATAATTCATGTACATCGTATTGTTCACTTTTAGAACCTCAAATATATAATCGCTAACTTGGCCAGTTTGGGCCTCACGTTTTTTCTCGCTCAGCTTAAACCGCAGTCTTCAGACTTTACAATGAAGGAAGACTCAAGGATGATAAAGGAACGGAGAAGCAGACTTAAGGATGAGGGAACGGAGAGGCTGACTCATGGATGAGGGAACGGGGAGAGGCTGACTCAAGGATGAGGGAACGGGGAGGCTGACTCAAGGATGAGGGAACGGGGAGGCTGACTCAAGGATGAGGGAACGGAGAGGCTGACTCATGGATGAGGGAACGGAGAGGCTGACTCAATGATGAGGGAACGGGGAGAGGCTGACTCAAGGATGAGGGAACGGGGAGGCTGACTCAAGGATGAGGGAACGGAGAGGCTGACTCATGGATGAGGGAACGGAGAGGCTGACTCAAGGATGAGGGAACGGGGAGGCTGACTCAAGGATGAGGGAACGGAGAGGCTGACTCAAGGATGAGGTAACGGAGAGGCAGAATCAAGGGCTGAGCTGGAGAGCGAGTTAAGAAGCAAATTTTAGAAAGGTTGAAAACTTATTATAATAGTATATCTAAAAGCAATTGAAAAGCTTGAATAAAATGGACAGAACTGAAAGCAGACTTTGAACTGGGCATTTCTTGAAAAGCTTTAAAAAGAACGCACCAACTGGCGTGAGCCCGGCCATGAGCAGGAACGGAATCATTAAATAAATTCCAACCTCCTCGCTATTCAAATCGAACACTCGCGAGAAATAGGCCGGCAGGCCGATCATGCTGAACTGGAAGCTCCAGTTGCGCCCGACGTTGGCAAATACGATGGCCCAAACGGGCAGCGACCTGACCATCGCTGCGCAAGGCACCTGGCCTGTAGCTGTGGCTGGCACGCTGCTGCTCTCAATGTAGGCCAGCTCCTCCGGGCTGATGTAGGGATCGGTTGCCGGCCTAGAGTGCACGATGAGGAACCAGGCAACCGCCCAGGCGCAGCCGAGCGCCCCAAAGATGTAAAAATTCACTGGCCAGCCCAGATTGGTGGTGACGGCGCCGCAGAGCGGCAGGCCAACAATGGGCCCGAGGGCCATGCCGAAGAAGGAAATCGTCACTAGTTTGGATCGCTCCATCTCGGGCGCCCAGAATCGCCAGATGCCGTGAACGGAAGGATAGAGGCAGCCCTCGGCCATGCCCTGCAGCAGCCGGATAGTGAGGGTGACGCCGAATGCGGCGGACGGCACCTCCAGATGAGCGGCCGTCGGCACGGCAATGTTCAATAGGCAGGTGATCAGCACGGAGCTTCCCAAGAGCATGTTTGGCTCCAGGTAGGACGACATGAAGCCAGCCGGTATGCTGAACAAAGCGTAGCCGATAAAAAATGAAGCCTCAATGATGCCAATGTCCAGGTGATCCCAGGCCACCTCCTGAACCAGCTCGATTTTGTAGTAGGTGTGATTCCGAGCGGTCATCTCCACCTTCTCCGGTTGCTTTTTGGTCATCTTGATAATGGCGATGCCCATCTCTGAGCGCATCGCCAGCACCACCATGAGGCCGAGGCAGCTGAGCCACGCCACTACGTAGCGCTTCCAGCCGGGGCCGGTGCAGCGGCCTTCAGCTATGCCGACGCCCGCCGATTTGCCCGACATTTGTCTTCGTTTTTCGCTTCCGCTCCGTCCAAGGCCGATGCCGCTGCCTCCTCTGCTGTCCCAGATGACGTCGGAGTCGTCTGCGTCGCTATTGTCGCTAGAGCCGGTTGAAGGCACCGGTTGGTGAGTCGCTGCTGTCGCTGCCGCCGCCGCCGCTGCGGGAGTGCCTCTACGATGGCTGATCGTCTTGCTCTACGCGGTCGGGAGTTCTTCCGTCTGGAATTTTCTGCGCTCTAACGAATCTGTAGATTCAGTGCAACAGTTTCCAGTGAGGCCAATATATGCCTGAATTTAGTACGGAAATAGAAAGAGACCGACAGTGGGAAGAAAAATCAAGCAACCCGCGTGTGCAATTCCTTACAATTCTGACAGTGAGAGATCAAGTTATAGGGAAGGAAATTGCAGGGTTAGTGGTCTCTTAGACTTGCGTTGGAAATATTTGCGCTTGAATTTTTTATGTAGGCGTACGTCTCAACGCTGAACCGGACGAGTGGGTAGGAAAGATCGGTTTCGGTGTAGAGCTGGCCGGGTATTGCAGCAGGAATTGGAGCACTATAAAGCTCAACTGAGCGAGTTCTGTATAGGGGCTTGAGCAACAACGGATTAGAAGCACGGATGTACAGTTCTTCCACTCCATTCAACTGGAGTTTGTCGCCTCGGTGTGCCATTTTAAGGGAGAGGGGGAGAGAAATACTAGGAAAAGAAAAGAGAAAAGTATACCAAACTTCTCGATCCCCATTGACTCTAACATTTTGCAAGAAGGCCCATATATGAAGGCGAATTGATTTGGGTTAAATTCTATAGGGACGAAAAATTATATAAAGCTCCTGCTGCTACGGAAGGACAAAATTTTACAGAGCTGGCGACTGACGATTGTGGCAACAGCTGGCAGCTGCTGCTCGCAGAGGGGCGCGTGTATAACAAAATACATGTATTAATAATGTCCGTATATGTACACTATATATACCTCAATGCTCAAAAGGCAAATTACACGCTAATCATACACAAGTGTATTGTACATGTCGTAGCTTTAAATTCCTGCGCTGAGCACTCAAATCAAGGATTTGTCATTACTTTGCTCAATAAATGCGTGTAGCTACGAACGTGCGTGTATACTTACTGTCTTTGTTTACCGAAATTCCCAGTTTTTGTTTTTTTTGCGAACACTCGGACGGAAATTAATTATTGAACATTTAAAATACAAATGGCCAGATAATTATAAAACCAGTACGGAAGGTTTTTTAAGTTATAATTAATTCAGATTAAGAATTATTAATTCAGAGTTAAAATATACACACATTATGCCGTTTTGCACTCGTAAACACAAATTGAGAAAATTAAGTGCAGGCAACGGTAAAGCGCCACATATTGGCGGAAAGGTGCGCCGCTAAATACGCGCGGAAATGGCGAGCACCAATAATGCAAAATGGGACCAAGGTGATAAATACAGCAGCATTTTGCCGTTAATTTGCCACCTTCTTGTCGGCAATTTTTACAGTGGTTCCTTTACTAATGGTAGATGATCAGTCTATAACAAAGAAAACAAAACTTGACTATAAGAAGATGACCATTCGATCGATTTATATTCAAATAATCGCGTTTTTTTTGCCGTTAAAATGTATTTTCATCTTTGTAGAGTATTGTTGTGCAAATTTGTTTGTTGCAGACAAGATTTATCGTAGAGTGGTGTTCACAAAAAACGATCCGAGTATGTAATTAAAGACAGGAAATAAAAGTGACTGGTGTTGCTATATAATGAATCATGCAACTAAACAAGTTACAAAAATTCAAATTAAATTCATTAACATTCTATGAATGGCAGTAAAACTTTGTTATTTTAATGGAAAATTGTAAATTTAAAATATGTATCAGTTATCGTGTTTCAAATTGTAGAATTTTATGGCTAGAGGAATTAAAAAAAAACTGATATAGAAACGAAAGCGTACCCTTCTGAAAATTCTTGTTGACAAAGTACACCTTGGTAAGACTGATATCAATAAAACTATATTTTCTCGTTTCTCGTCCTTTAACACAATGAAACTTCTGCTATCAAAAGAGCACTTCTAGTTAAAAAGAAACTTCCTATAATTTCTAATGTAAAGTAGTGGTCGTGGATATGGAGAATTTATTTTTGTTTTTGTTTTTACTGTGTTGGAATAGAGAGTAAAAACATTTATAAAACTTTACACTGAATTTTATCATTAGTTCTTACTTTAGTACCTCATATTTTACAACGTACATTAAGACAGCAAAAAATACAGCACGTCATCGATCTCAAAGCCAGCGCATTCAGTTTAAAATACAATCTTTACTGGTATACTAAGCTATAACAAATGCTAATACTTTTTCACGTAATTTAAAGTTTTATTTAGACTTGTACTTAATTGTTTTAAGTGTTTCAACTTGTATATCAGTTGTTTAAACCCATTGCAATACTAATTATATGACCAAAAGTGCATGTATAGATCGCGAATATTAATTTCTACCTTGACTATTGACAATAATTGAAAAAACTATTCACTTCATTGCAAAGCAAATTTAAGTTATATTCATTTTTTCCTTGTTCCTGACAAAAACCATTTCGTATAGGCGCTTCCAGCCACGTGGCTACAGCTATCAAGCAATGAACGAAAGGCCATCGCGAGATCCGGCAGTGGACCCAAAGAACGTCAGCGTTCAGCTGCCGGTTCCAGGCGGCGGCAGCAGTCCGAGGAACCTCACGATCACCCTGGCAATCAGCGTGCAGGTGACGGAGATTCCGGGCGTCACAATCGGGCTGGCCGGCGTGGATTTGAAGCATGCCGGTCCGGTGATCCCGGATGTGTCCACCGTTCCGGCGAGCACGATGCAACAGCAGCCTGCAACACGATGCGGCACGGACGAAGCATCTTCTATCAACAAGGAAAAGAAGGTAGGTAACCAATCAAATTTTTATCATGACTAGAGGATTTCTGTGACAGAAGACTTGATATTGGTGACTCTGTCGAATTTTTTCCCATTTCAGAAGTCGAATTTGTAAGCAAGATATTTGTTGAAGCTCAAGGAGCTGCGATGCTGCCGACCTGTTTAAATAACCTGTCAAACGTAAAATGAACGTTTGTCTTTTTTCAGCTTTTCCCGGAAGAAGAAAACCCAGAATTCGCAGATACTTCAACAGCAGCAGCAGTTGGCAGGACCAGGCGAACCAGCGACCTCTGAAGCTCAGATGCCCCCTGAGCCTGTGAACAGCGCTCTTCCCGTCGCTCCGCAGGGCAAACCTTTGCCACCGACTTCTAGCGGCACCCTTGAACTGCCTACGCAGTCGTCGCTGCCTCTGCCCTCGGCCAGTTCAGCTAGAGCAGGCAAAAAGTACGGCTATGCGAGCATTGCTAGTCCGTCTGCTTTTTTAAATCAGAAGATAAAAAACCCATGGCAAGGGAGTCGGCGAAGGCGGGGATAGGAGGGACCTGCCTCCTTGCCTCACCTTAGACTTGTGGAGAAATAAAGAAGCGCTAGCAGTAACCAATGAAACAAAGTGTACTTGCTTTTGAGAATCATATGATGCTGTAGTGCTATAATGACTCTTGGGGAGAATTACTGAAATGTCAATGCTTTAGGGTTAGGGTTAGGGTTAGGGTTTAGGGTTAGGGTTAGGCTAGGGTTAGAAAGTAGACAGATTTTTTAAGATTTCAAGGCTTATGGGGGCATCGCTGAGATGTCAAGGGGGGAGTTGAAATGTTAAGGCTTGTGGGGGAATTACTGACATGTCAAGGCTTACAAGGGACTGCTGGGGTAAAATTCAAAGAGACGCTACATGTAGTTTATTAAAACAACTTGTACTGCATTTTTGGCTCCCCAACGGGGGGCGCTGATTGCTAGTTATGGACTAAAAATGGAGCCATAATTCTGGACTTCTGCGGCGCCAAAATAAGTCCCATGGGCGCCAAGACAGGTGCCAAAAAACTGCTGTTACTGTCCATCCCACCAACCTGACAAAGAAGACGCTGTAAATAGATATAAATAGACGCTCGTACAGCTAGTAAAACAAAATAGCAGAAATGCTTTAACCTTAGTATAACAAAACATATTTTGAGTTGCTAAAAACCCCTATGAAAGGCCAAACAAAGGCGGAAAAACTGATGAAAACAAAACTGAAAACGGCGACGACAGCTCGGACGACGAAATCGACATGACGAAGGCGGCGGCGGCGGCGGATCTGGGCGGCAGGAACACGGTGGAAAGCGAGATTGGCGACAATGGGGAGAACACTTGCGGCTCAGGCGGCGCTGGCAAGGCGGGGGCCTCTGGCAGCAGCAAGTAAGCAGCTATTTGGTCTTCGATCTACGAGTATTACAATAGTTAGCTAGTGCGCAGAGGGCTCTAGGCTATCTCTGTAACCCGAGCACACATAGTACATCTTTACATATTCAGACTTCGATGATTGCCATATTAAAACTACAGGCAACAATTAAAATAAATTTCCCCATCTTTTTAGAAAGTTTCAACTCTTTGGCAGAAGCAAAAAAGACAAACCCAAGGGCAATGCAGATTCAGGAACGTTCAACTTCCCGCAAGATTTGCCAGACAATGCCAAGACGCTGTTTCAGGTAGGCTTCGGTGGCAATACCTATGCAATGGCGCAGCTGCAGAATCTCAGCAATCCAACCCGCCTCTGCACTTCTAGATCATGTCTGACAGCCGCCTCATCGCCACAGTCTACGCTTCTAACGCCGGTCGCACTCCGGCCGTGAAAAAACAGAAAGCCCTGCTGACAGAGAGCGCCGAGAAGCGCTTCACGGTCGACGGCAAGTCCCGGTCAGTCTGGCTGGATCCGCCTGCCGGGGAGAAGGTGGAGATTTGGAAGGAGTACTTTGGCGACGATGGAGAGTGCAACAGAGCTCTGGGCAGGCTGCCCGGCACTGACAAGTGTGAGTCTGCTGTGTGCAGGGTCAATGGGTCATGGAGCAGCTGTGCTCAACACTGACAAGTGTGAGTCTGCTGTGTGTGGGTCATGGAGCAGCTGTGCTCAGCACTGACAAGTGTGAGTCTGCTGTGTGTGGGTCATGGAACAGCTGTGCTCAACACTGACAAGTGTGAGTCTGCTGTGTGTGGGTCATGGAACAGCTGTGCTCAACACTGACAAGTGTGAGTCTGCTGTGTGTGGGTCATGGAGCAGCTGTGCTCAGCACTGACAAGTGTGAGTCTGCTGTGTGTGGGTCATGGAACAGCTGTGCTCAACACTGACAAGTGTGAGTCTGCTGTGTGTGGGTCATGGAGCAGCTGTGCTCAGCACTGACAAGTGTGAGTCTATTGTGTGTGGGTCATGGAGCAGCTGTGCTCAGCACTGACAAGTGCGAGTCTGCTGTGTGTAGGGCCAACGGGTCATGGAACATCTGTGCTCAACACTGACAAGTGTGAGTCTATTGTGTGTGGGTCATGGAGCAGCTGTGCTCAACAGTGACAAGTGTGAGTCTGCTGTGTGTGGGTCATGGAGCAGCTGTGCTCAACACTGACAAGTGTGAGTCTGCTGTGTGTGGGTCATGGAGCAGCTGTGCTCAACACTGACAAGTGTGAGTCTGCTGTGTGTGGGTCATGGAGCAGCTGTGCTCAACACTGACAAGTGTGAGTCTGCTGTGTGTGGGTCATGGAGCAGCTGTGCTCAACACTGACAAGTGTGAGTCTGCTGTGTGTGGGTCATGGAGCAGCTGTGCTCAGCACTGACAAGTGTGAGTCTGCTGTGTGTGGGTCATGGAGCAGCTGTGCTCAGCACTGACAAGTGTGAGTCTATTGTGTGTGGGTCATGGAGCAGCTGTGCTCAGCACTGACAAGTGCGAGTCTGCTGTGTGTAGGGCCAACGGGTCATGGAACATCTGTGCTCAACACTGACAAGTGTGAGTCTATTGTGTGTGGGTCATGGAGCAGCTGTGCTCAACAGTGACAAGTGTGAGTCTGCTGTGTGTGGGTCATGGAGCAGCTGTGCTCAACACTGACAAGTGTGAGTCTGCTGTGTGTGGGTCATGGAGCAGCTGTGCTCAACACTGACAAGTGTGAGTCTGCTGTGTGTGGGTCATGGAGCAGCTGTGCTCAACACTGACAAGTGTGAGTCTGTTGTGTGTGGGTCATGGAGCAGCTGTGCTCAACACTGACAAGTGCGAGTCTGCTGTGTGTAGGGTCAATGGCTCATGGAACAGCTGTGCTCAGTATTGACAACATGACAACTGAATTTGCTGCGTGCTGGGTCTTAGCGGAGCCAAGATTGAATGTTATTTGTCCCCATTAAACTAGAGTTTGCTGAGGAACAATCTTTTTCAACTATCTTTCAACTCAGACGGCTACATCCTGAGAGACGAGATCGATGAAGAAGGCCAGTTTGCGCCCAAGGAGGAGCAGGAAGCCTACAATGACAGCCTCCAATTGCTGACCATGTTCATGGACATCTACGGCAACGATTGAGCAGCAGACTTTACTAGTATATTGCTTCTTTTTCATTAGGCTCATATGAGTCAACAAACAGAGCACGGGGTTACAAAGACTCCGATAATCTTAACTATTTCAGACCCCAGGTGTCGGAATAGAACCCTCACTAGGGAGCCATCAGACGCATTCTACTCTCGAAATTCGACTGATTTAATCTTAGTCGCCACTTCACTACCTGCTTCCGTTACCTGTTAAGCTTTGAAGCAATATATCATTAAAGCACACATAATTATTCATATCGACAGTTTCAAACCACAGTTACTATCTTTACGACTGCATGCCAAATGTTTAGAACTAAGCTCGACTTAGAAGCGCATGAAAATAAAGTCTAAATTTTGTATTCCCGCAAAGCTTCATCGAACACATTTGAAATCGAGCATTAAGAGGTTGTGCCTAGTAGTTAATAGATCGAATATCATCTGATAAGTAGCCAATTGTCTGGCTGGCTGACTGAATCATTTGGTTTGCTCCTGGCAGATCTGCCTGCTAAATTAGTCCTGTCTAACCTATTTTGGATCAATTAGGGTTTTGAACAGCAAATGCAAGCGGCAGGATGTTTGCATTCTACGCATCTCTGATGGTGAAGGCTGTTCTGAAAGTAGACAGTCCCACAGAGGAAATGTTCAATGGACATCTACTTCCGCGTACACGGCTTGCAGAGTGGTATTCAAACCGGAAATTTCAAGTCACTGGAAATTACAAAGGTCTAGCAAAAATCCGTCACTGTACAATCATGCACGCAACTAAGACATAAACTGGATCATTTTACACACACCCCAGTTCTCTGTATAGTACAAGACACATGAATCACTGTACATTCAACCAAGGCCTCACTAATGTGGCATCAGACACACACATCGGGTCACTGTGCATTCAACCAAAGGCCTCACTAAAGTGGCACCAGACACACACATCGGATCACTGTGCATTCAACCAAAGGCCTCACTAAAGTGGCACCAGACACACACATCGGGTCACTGTACATTCACCCAAGGCCTCACTAAAGTGGCACCAGACACACACACATAGGGTCATTCACCCAAGGCCTCACTAAAGTGGCACCAGACACACACATAGGGTCATTCACCCAAGGCCTCACTAAAGTGGCACCAGACACACACATAGGGTCATTCACCCAAGGCCTCACTAAAGTGGCACCAGACACACACATCGGGTCACTGTACATTCACCCAAGGCCTCACTAAAGTGGCACCAGACACACACATAGGGTCATCACCCAAGGCCTCACTAAGGTGGCACCAGACACACATCGGGTCACGATGCGAGTGTACGTGCTCCTGATGTGTGATTAAACGTTGACACTCTTAACTTATCCATGTTAGCTACAGTAATTTAATCCGTCAACTACTTAAGATTAAGAATATACAGTGTAGAATTTGAAGAATGCATAGTTTCTGTGTCAACAAGTCACCAGTGCACCTTTAAATACGCGTAAATCTGGTTAATTTAATATTTTAAACAGTATATTTTCACAAATTTATCAACAAGTCAATAAAAATCACCAAAGTAATTCCAATCGAATTGCACGCGCTCACACGCTAGACGCGGGTCTGATTTTCTTAGAAAACAGTCGCATAAACAGCACCATGCCGACAAAGGTGACAGCAACTAGCGCAACCATGAACCACAGCAGCCAGTTGCACTGCCGGGCCAGCTGCTGGTCCAGCCGGCCCGATTCCGACTTCAGCCGGCCATAATTCACGTCCGATAGGTCTGACAGCTGACGGATTTTGTCCAGATCGGCTCGGACAGTGTCCCCGGACATGCGGGCGGACTGTTTAAGCGACCTGGCCAAGCTGAGCATGTTCTCGGTGACGCTGTCCTGCAGGGCGCGCTCCTCGTCTGCTGCCGCACCTGCCGAGGCTGCTGCCGGCTTTGCTGGCGCAACGACCGGAGCGTCCTGCCGAGACTTGGAGCGGTGCTCGGACTGGCTGAAGCTGAGCAGCTCGCGGCGGGCTTGAGTCTGAAAGATGAGACATTGGTGAATAAAAGCAGGTGACCATCTGAGTCAAAGGGTGACCATCTGGGTCAAGGGGTGACCATCTGGGTCAAGGGGTGACTATCTGGGTCAAGAAAGACCATCTGGGTCAAGGGGTGGCCATCTGGGTCAAGGGGTGACTATCTCGGTCAAGAAAGACCATCTGGGTCAAAGGGTGACCATCTGGGTCAAGGGGTGAACATCTAGGTCAAGGGGTGACTATCTCGGTCAAGAAAGACCATCTGGGTCAAAGGGTGACCATCTGGGTCAAAGGGTGACCATCTGGGTCAAGGGGTGATCATCTGGGTCAAGGGGCGACCATCTGGGTCAAGGGGTGATCATCTGGGTCAAGGGGCGACCATCTGGGTCAAAGGGTGGCCATCTGGGTCAAGGGGTGATCATCTGGGTCAAGGGGCGACCATCTGGGTCAAGGGGTGATCATCTGGGTCAAGGGGTGACTATCTGGGTCAAGGGGTGACCATCTGGGTCAAGGGGTGACCATCTGGGTCAAGGGGTGACCATCTGGGTCAAAGGGTTCCATCTAGTTTAAGGGTGAGTGTCAGTAAAGACCCCCGAGCTTCACCTCCAAATGCGCCTTGCTCAGTGCCAGCACGTCCTTGGAGAACAGAACGTCACGCACGATTGATTCGTCGACGCCGCCGCCAGACGAAGACAGAGCAGCCCCGGTCTGCGCTTCAGTGCCGCCGCCGCTTGAGCCGTTGGAATTTGCCGCGGAAACGGCGGCTGCTGCAGCAGCGGCTACTGGCGCCGGCACCGATGAGAGGAGGTCGGTCTTCTCCTGCAGACTGGCCGACCGCTGCTCAGCGTCCAGAACGGACTGCAGCATTGTCAGGCGTTCTTCGTAGTACTTAATCCGAGCCTCGTCCGGCCGGAGAGGGCCTTCCAGCCGCTTTAGGTCGCCCAGGCGAGTGCGTAAGGACTGAGCAGAGCATGGGTGAGGGTGAGAGATTGGCCAGATATCCCCATCCTGACTTGCTATCCTCATTTGAGATTGGCCAGATATACCCATCCTGACTTGCTATCCTCATTTGAGATTGGCCAGATATCCCCATCCTGACTTGCTGGGATCTTTATCCTCATTTGAGATTGGCCAGATATCCCCATCCTGACTTGTTATCCTCATTTGAGATTGGCCAGATATCCCCATCATGACTTGCTGGGATCTTTATCCTCATTTGAGATTGGCCAGATATCCCCATCCTGACTTGCTGGGATCTTTATCCTCATTTAAGATTGGCCAGATATCCCCATCCTGACTTTCTGGGATCTTTATCCTCATTTGAGATTGGCCAGATATCCCCATCCTGACTTGTTATCCTCATTTGAGATTGGCCAGATATCCCCATCCTGACTTGCTGGGATCTTTATCCTCATTTGAGATTGGCCAGATATCCCCATCCTGACTTGCTGGGATCTTTATCCTCATTTGAGATTGGCCAGATATCCCCATCCTGACTTGCTGGGATCTTTATCCTCATTTGAGATTGGCCAGATATCCCCATCCTGACTTGCTGGGATCTTTATCCTCATTTGAGATTGGCCAGATATCCCCATCCTGACTTGCTGGGATCTTTATCCTCATTTGAGATTGGCCAGATATCCCCATCCTGACTTGTTATCCTCATTTGAGATTGGCCAGATATCCCCATCCTGACTTGCTGGGATCTTTATCCTCATTTGAGATTGGCCAGATATCCCCATCCTGACTTGCTGGGATCTTTATCCTCATTTGAGATTGGCCAGATATCCCCATCCTGACTTGCTGGGATCTTTATCCTCATTTGAGATTGGCCAGATATCCCCATCCTGACTTGTTATCCTCATTTGAGATTGGCCAGATATCCCCATCCTGACTTGCTGGGATCTTTATCCTCATTTGAGATTGGCCAGATATCCCCATCCTGACTTGCTGGGATCTTTATCCTCATTTGAGATTGGCCAGATATCCCCATCCTGACTTGCTGGGATCTTTATCCTCATTTGAGATTGGCCAGATATCCCCATCCTGACTTGTTATCCTCATTTGAGATTGGCCAGATATCCCCATCCTGACTTGCTGGGATCTTTATCCTCATTTGAGATTGGCCAGATATCCCCATCCTGACTTGCTGGGATCTTTATCCTCATTTGAGATTGGCCAGATATCCCCATCCTGACTTGCTGGGATCTTTATCCTCATTTGAGATTGGCCAGATATCCCCATCCTGACTTGTTATCCTCATTTGAGATTGGCCAGATATCCCCATCCTGACTTGTTATCCTCATTTGAGATTGGCCAGATATCCCCATCATGAGATTTTTATCCTCATTCGAGATAGACACTACACACTAATAGACACTACTAACCTGAAGGTAGCGCCCAAATCGCCAACCAGATGCAGCCCTGTCTCGCACCATCTCCTCCATGCGCCTGGCCAGTCTTGTAAAATTCACTTCAGCAGCGCTGCGCCTCTGTCCACCCATCCTGCCTCTTTCTAAGTAATTTATAGCTAAGCTTATTGGAGTATCTAATAAAGCTTTTGTAGTTAATGAATTGTTAATGCTTGAAGTTAAATCTGAGCATATATATCCCTGAAAAGAATTTGGTGTATAAAAAGGATCAGGTCAATTGCTATGAGCATACTGACAGTTACAATTATAAAAATCTAAAGATTATAAGTAAAATTACAAATGAACTATACATTAAGAAGCATACATAGCATCTACTAAAGGATATAGCAAGGTCATAGAACATACAAGAAACTCAACTAAGAGCCTAATCAAAGAGTCTGAATAACAATTTTGAATATAAAATTTTAGCATGGGTATATATTATTACATGATATATCAAAATCAAGATATATAGTATATTATACCTAAAAATCATGAATTGAAAGATAGCAAGCAAAGTAAGGGCCTATCAACTGAAGCTCATAAAGTGGAGCCTGAATAACTTATGTATTCAAATGATAGGTCATTCTGCTCACAGTGATACTAGGAAGCTGGGTTTGGTAAAAAATGTTATAAAAATTGGACCTGGGATAGTTAGAGACAATAAGGATTTTCACTGGATGATAATAAACTATTATTGTTTTCAGAGAAATGGCTTTTTCATTTTTGATTGTTTTTCTTTTTAATAGGGGCCTAGGTCCAAAGTCAAGAAAGTGGCATAGTGTGTACCAGAATAATTTTTTGGGACAATCTGTGTGCTATCTATGTGCCATTTGTGCGCCATCTGTGCACCATGTTTCAAAGCTATTGCTTC
The DNA here is from genome assembly GCA_002269645.1 of Macrostomum lignano. Taxonomy (NCBI): domain Eukaryota; kingdom Metazoa; phylum Platyhelminthes; family Macrostomidae; genus Macrostomum; species Macrostomum lignano. The sequence goes on along the minus strand of NIVC01001664.1, from coordinate 117,146 downwards.
TTGCTCTATTGCCTTTGTATGAGAGTCAAGAGTTAAGACAATGATGTGCATTAATCCATGTAAAAAATACAAATAAATTAAACATTTGCTACCTTGGCTTTAGTCCAGAATAGGTCCTATCACAGTCTATTATAAGAAAAACAAGTAGCTTGATTAGGCATTAGTTATAGCAAAAATGGTAAAATGTTCTTTTATAGTCCTTTTATGCATTTTAAACCTAAGACTAAATTTTTAGGTATTAGGCATATTGCAACTTAGATACAGGGTGGTCTATAGGCCTAGATATAATGGGATAGTAAGGGTTGCTTATTCCACTAGGTATTATTGCAAAGTTTTTGCTACTTTCCTTAGCTATATTAGATTTATTTTTATCAATTAAAGTATAGGATAAAACTATAAAAGTTAAACAATACATAAGGGGACTAAGCATATAAATTGATTAAATAAAAAATATCAAAAATAAGTGAGATGGCTAAGCCTACTAGATCTGAGATCTCTATATAGTTATAGACCTAGCTATTAAAATAGGATTTGATGCTACAAGTCTACAACTAGGCCGACATTATATTATATATAGCCATTGACAAAATTAAATGAATTCAATTTCTATTATTGCATTTTAATAATTCAATTTCATTTGTTAGCTAGACTGTCTAAGAGGGAGATAGACCCTTATTGGCATTCAGTAAGCCATGCCCATAACATAAGGGGCCATCCAGGTCATGGAGCCTGGAGGAAGACCAATAAAATTTGACTGAAAGTCACCAGTCAAAGGCACCATTTCTTTTAATGTTTATCGGCTATGTCCTAGGCAGTGCAACTGTTCCTTACCCCTAGATCCAGCCAGGTGGGAAGTGCCCCTCAGATCAGACTTCCTGGTAGGCCATAGCCCATACCATAGGCTTATATAGACCTATAGAATAGACCTACCTACCAGTACCACAAGCCACGAGCAACCAAGTCATCCCTTACAAAATATAGTAAAAATCGTGTGCAACTTTATATTTACTTAGTTAATTAGGTTTTTAAACGCACATCGTCTTATACGAGACTAGAGACTGTTAGTATATTATTTAATATATTACATCATTAGTTTTATTTGGATTCGGATAGCATCGATTCGATTCATTTATAAATTGTTTGCATTGCTGTTTTCTTGGAATAATAGGAGTTTAAATTAAATTATGCTTTACGTAGCATTCTAAGAATTTTTTAGGAACTAATATTTTTCATAGGTTTTATTTTTCAGCTGAGGCTTTACGCTTGAAACAGCAGAAAATAGAAAGCTAAAAGTTATTTTAAGAAATGCAACAAGTTTTTATGCTGAGTTTACAATATTTTTAGTACGAAGAATAACATGTTTATCATATAGGAATGGATAATTGAAATTACAAACTTGTTTTCAGTGTAGGCCCTATAGTGTGTATTGTAAAGCATTCAAAAATTAATTAAGTAGCAAAATTCACGTGAAATGCTTATAAACATTGAATCAAAGACAATGGTGTTACCGTTGCATGGTTGTACCGTAAGTTTCCATAGGAGTGTGCTACGTCCTGACACAACGGTTTCCTCCTTCGTCTTAATACTAAAAGTGGTGCGTTGTTTGTTTGTCTGTATGTGTGTTGCAATTTTTCTCCTAGACTACTGACAAGTCAGCGTTGAAACTTATATGGGTAAACTGCAAATTTTCCGGATTGGGTTTATAGCAATTTTAATCTTTCATTTTTACATTTTAAGATCCCTAAAAAAGCAGAAAACTAATTTCTTAACCTTCTTTGGCCCTTCTGTGGTCACTCTGCCTCTCCAGTGGAGGGGTTGCAGTCTGTTTGTAAAAATAGCCACCCCAACCTCCGCCCGCGGGCCGCTGTGTATTGAGTGGTGGTGGGTGCGCGTGTTCTGCGTTCAATGCAAATAAAACCCCCCCGCGTGTTGGGGGGTTGGGTTGAATTTAATGATTCCCCCAGAACGGGGGGGTTGGTCTTGGGCTGAGTGTACATAGCAGTTGTACAGTGTAAACAGATAGATAGGAGTCAGGACTGTGTCGAGATTCAATTGGTTTTATTATTGGCGCCTTTTTTCTCCATAGGCAGCCGTGTGTATTAGCTTGGCAGTGAAATTCAATGAATAAACTTGCGAGCTTCTCTAGCAAGCAGTCGGGAAATCGGTAAATTTCAAACGCTAACTGTTCCTCGAGTTTTAAACTTTGAGAGGAGACACTTATATTGCTGGAAAGATCTTGCAACGCAGAGTTCGAGGATATAAGTTGTTTGCTTTATATATGAAAACTAAAAGCTTTTCATTGGGAAAACTATTCCCATACTTTTAACTTTTTGCAAAATTGTAATCAGTTTTGCGAGACGTAATAGATAAAGTTGGGGGGAGGGTTCAACTTCTCACTGCTGCTGTGTATTGGAGGGTTGATTTAGATTGACTGACTGACTGTGAAATCAGTTGCGCAATGAATTGATTCAATTAGTTCAATATTTTTTTATCAGTGCCTTTTAACACAAACCTGTGCGTAGTTCTAACCCTAACCCTAACCCTAACCCTAACCAATGAATCCGGAGAGTTGAGTTGTTTGATGGAAAAAATTCGATTGAGTCCAGTTTAGCGGAGACGATTTCAATGTTTTAATTTTGACGAAGAGGATTTCTGTTTCGTGGAGAGGATTTCGATGGTGTTCAGTTTCGTGGAGAGGATTTCGATGGTGTTCAGTTTCGTGGAGAGGATTTCGATGGTGTTCAGTTTTGTGGAGAGGATTTCGATCGTGTTCAGTTTCGTGGAAAGGATTTCGATGATGTTCAGTTTCACGGAGAGGATTTCGATGATGTTCAGCTTCACGGAGAGGATTTCTGTTTCGCGGAGATAATTTATGATTGATTTCTGTTTTATGGAGACCATTTTGATGGATTTAAGTTTCAAGGAAATGATTTCGAAGGAGTCCAGTTTCACGGAGAGGATTTCGATGGTTTTCAGTTGCATGGACAGGATTTTTCTGCTTCGCGGAGAGGAGGATGGATTTGGCATCTTCAATCAGTCAGAGAAGAGAGTAAAGAGAAGAATGAAAAGAGAAGAGAGATGAGATGAGATGATAGAAAACAGAGTAGAAATGAGACGAGAGATTAGACATGACAGATGGGAGAGAAGAGGGGAGTAAGCGGGAACGAAGGAGAGAGAAGAGAAGAGGAGAGAGGAGATGAGAGGGAAGATATGAGATAGCAGAGGGAGACAGGAGAGATGAGAGGAGAGAGAAGAGAGGAGCTGAGAGTAGAGGAGAAAGAAATAGTGAGATGAGGCATGAGGGATGAGAGATGAGAGAGGAGAGAAGAGAGGAGAGAGGAGAAAACAGGGGATAAAGGAGACAGGAGAGAAAGACGAAAGACGAGGGAGAAGAGATAAATAAGGTAGTAGAGATGAGAGACGTGAGAGGAGAGAAAAGAGAAGAGAGGAGACAGAAGAATCTGAGTCTGGACAATGGCAGTCAGTTTTTGCGAACAGGGAAAACAAGATATGGTTTTATGGCTTTACAGAGGATTTGGAGATGATTTGGAAGATGGGATTCAAGTCATGGAATTTGAGCTGATGGATTTCAGGGAATGGAATTCCGGTGATGGGAGTTCTTCCCCTTTCTCCTCCAGAGGAGGAGTTGGCCTCGTCTCTTAATACTAAAACTGGTGCGTTGTTTGTTTGTCTGTATGTGTGTTGCAATTTTTCTCCTAGACTACTGACAAGTCAGCGTTGAAACTTATATGGGTAAACTGCAAATTTTCCGGATTGGGTTTATAGCAATTTTAATCTTTCATTTTTACATTTTAAGATCCCTAAAAAAGCAGAAAACTAATTTCTTAACCTTCTTTGGCCCTTCTGTGGTCACTCTGCCTCTCCAGTGGAGGGGTTGCAGTCTGTTTGTAAAAATAGCCACCCCAACCTCCGCCCGCGGGCCGCTGTGTATTGAGTGGTGGTGGGTGCGCGTGTTCTGCGTTCAATGCAAATAAAACCCCCCCGCGTGTTGGGGGGTTGGGTTGAATTTAATGATTCCCCCCAGAACGGGGGGTTGGTCTTGGGCTGAGTGTACATAGCAGTTGTACAGTGTAAACAGATAGATAGGAGTCAGGACTGTGTCGAGATTCAATTGGTTTTATTATTGGCGCCTTTTTTCTCCATAGGCAGCCGTGTGTATTAGCTTGGCAGTGAAATTCAATGAATAAACTTGCGAGCTTCTCTAGCAAGCAGTCGGGAAATCGGTAAATTTCAAACGCTAACTGTTCCTCGAGTTTTAAACTTTGAGAGGAGACACTTATATTGCTGGAAAGATCTTGCAACGCAGAGTTCGAGGATATAAGTTGTTTGCTTTATATATGAAAACTAAAAGCTTTTCATTGGGAAAACTATTCCCATACTTTTAACTTTTTGCAAAATTGTAATCAGTTTTGCGAGACGTAATAGATAAAGTTGGGGGGAGGGTTCAACTTCTCACTGCTGCTGTGTATTGGAGGGTTGATTTAGATTGACTGACTGACTGTGAAATCAGTTGCGCAATGAATTGATTCAATTAGTTCAATATTTTTTTATCAGTGCCTTTTAACACAAACCTGTGCGTAGTTCTAACCCTAACCCTAACCCTAACCCTAACCAATGAATCCGGAGAGTTGAGTTGTTTGATGGAAAAAATTCGATTGAGTCCAGTTTAGCGGAGACGATTTCAATGTTTTAATTTTGACGAAGAGGATTTCTGTTTCGTGGAGAGGATTTCGATGGTGTTCAGTTTCGTGGAGAGGATTTCGATGGTGTTCAGTTTCGTGGAGAGGATTTCGATGGTGTTCAGTTTTGTGGAGAGGATTTCGATCGTGTTCAGTTTCGTGGAAAGGATTTCGATGATGTTCAGTTTCACGGAGAGGATTTCGATGATGTTCAGCTTCACGGAGAGGATTTCTGTTTCGCGGAGATAATTTATGATTGATTTCTGTTTTATGGAGACCATTTTGATGGATTTAAGTTTCAAGGAAATGATTTCGAAGGAGTCCAGTTTCACGGAGAGGATTTCGATGGTTTTCAGTTGCATGGACAGGATTTTTCTGCTTCGCGGAGAGGAGGATGGATTTGGCATCTTCAATCAGTCAGAGAAGAGAGTAAAGAGAAGAATGAAAAGAGAAGAGAGATGAGATGAGATGATAGAAAACAGAGTAGAAATGAGACGAGAGATTAGACATGACAGATGGGAGAGAAGAGGGGAGTAAGCGGGAACGAAGGAGAGAGAAGAGAAGAGGAGAGAGGAGATGAGAGGGAAGATATGAGATAGCAGAGGGAGACAGGAGAGATGAGAGGAGAGAGAAGAGAGGAGCTGAGAGTAGAGGAGAAAGAAATAGTGAGATGAGGCATGAGGGATGAGAGATGAGAGAGGAGAGAAGAGAGGAGAGAGGAGAAAACAGGGGATAAAGGAGACAGGAGAGAAAGACGAAAGACGAGGGAGAAGAGATAAATAAGGTAGTAGAGATGAGAGACGTGAGAGGAGAGAAAAGAGAAGAGAGGAGACAGAAGAATCTGAGTCTGGACAATGGCAGTCAGTTTTTGCGAACAGGGAAAACAAGATATGGTTTTATGGCTTTACAGAGGATTTGGAGATGATTTGGAAGATGGGATTCAAGTCATGGAATTTGAGCTGATGGATTTCAGGGAATGGAATTCCGGTGATGGGAGTTCTTCCCCTTTCTCCTCCAGAGGAGGAGTTGGCCTCGTCCTTATACTAAAAGTGATGCGATGTTTGTTTGTTTGTCCGTATGTTGCAACTTTTCTCCTAGACTACTGGCAAGTCAGCGTTGAAACTTATATGGGAAAACTGCAAATTTTCCGGACTGGGTTTATAGCTATTTTAATCTTTAATTTTTTCATTTTGAGATCCCTAAAAAAGCAGAAAACTGATTTCTTAACCTTCTTTGGCCCTTCTGTGGCCACTCTGCCTCTTCAGTGGATTCGTTGCAGTCTGTTTGTAAAAATAGCCACCCCAACCTCCGCCCGCGGGTCGCTGTGTTTTGGGGGGTGGGTGCGCGTGTTCTGCGTTCAATGCAAATACCCCCCCCCCGCGTGTTGGGGGGTTCAATTAAATTTAATGATTCCCCCAGAACGGGGGGTAGGGCTTGGGCTGAGTGTACATAGCAGTTGTACAGTGTCAACAGATTGATAGGACATGTCCAGATTCAATTGGTTTTATTATTGGCGCCCTGTGTATTAGCTTGGCAGTGAAATTCTTGCGAGCTTCTCTAGCAAGCAGTCGGGAAATCAGTAAATTTCAAACGCTAACTGTACCTCGAGTTTTAAACTTTGAGAGGAGAGACTTATATTGCTGGAAAGATCTTTTAATGCTTAGTTCAGGGATGTAAGTTGTTTGCTTTAAATATGGAAACAGAAAGCTTAGAATTAAGAAAATGGTTTCCATACTTTTAAGGTCCTGCAAAGATTGTACTTAGTTTTGCGGAACATAATAGACAAAGTAGGGTGAGGGTTCAAATTCTTACTATCGCTGTGTATTGGAGGGTTGATTTAGATTGCGCAATCTTTTTGTTAACTTCAACTTCAACTGATACTGACTGACTGTGAAATCGGTTGCACAATCAATTGATTCAATTCAATTCAATATTTTTATCGGTGCCTTTTAACTTGCAGCTGAGCGTAGTTCTAACCCTAACCCTAACCAATGAATCTGGAGAGTTGAGTTGTTGGACGGAGAAAATTCGATTGAGTCCAGTTTAAACGGAGACGATTCCGATGTTTTCATTTATACGGAGAGAATTATACGGAGAATACGGAGAAAAAATATACGGAGAAAAATTAATACGCGCTTGGCGGGTCAGCGACAGCCCGCACCGTATTAAATAAACGCCACCCAGCCGCGGGCACGTGACCAAGGCCCGGCCCACCACCCCCCGCACCAACGCACAAGAGCCACGCCCCACTGGTTTAACACCCAACCAAGCTACGCCCGGTCGGACCATTCATTTATACGGAGAGGATTTCTGTTTCGTGGAGAGGATTTCGATTGTGTTCAATTTCACGGAGAGGATTTTAGTTTCACGGAGAAAATTTCGATTGAGTCCAGTTTCTGGAGAAACTTTAGATTTGGAGAAAAGTTGGATGATGGGATTCGGGTCTTGGGATTCAGCTGATGGAGTTCAGGGAATGGAATTCCGGTGATGGGAGTTCTTCCCCTTTCTCCTCCAGAGGAGGAGTTGGCCTCGTTAATTATAATATTGTACAGTGTATGCACATCCACATTCGTCTATTATATAAACTAATTGTTGCAAGTTTTTCTCACCATGTCGAAACGTTTTGCAGTTTTAGCATTCAATAGAGCAGCTATGCAAGGAACTACAGGTATAATTAAGGAGTTGTGGTTAAAATATTTCAGCTCATCTTATTAATTGACATTCCTGTCGTTCAACATACAGCACAGACCGCGGCAACTTTTTGCAGCACCCCGATCGTATAGACCTTACGGGTTGCTTAGCTTTATGCTAATATAACAGTAGTTACATCTGTTTCTCGATCTTTTTCCCTTAATACTTGACGGTGTGACGGCTCACCTTGAGCAGTTTTGCATTGAAACCTGCTGCTATAATAAGACAAAGGATTTTTGCCTGAAAATTTATGCAAAACGGCCGCTGCATGGCGTCAAGGCGGACTAGTGGGACTCTGGAAATGCAAAATTCTGTTTTAGTCTGTGCCAGTTAGTCCAGCAGTCTGTGCCAGTCAGTGCCAGGCTGAACTGTCCCCTATAGCTTCCATTCACCATAAGCGTTGTCACGTTTTGAGTCGTAGTGGCTATAACCCTTAAAAGGGCCGTTTTGACGAGAATTGTCGTTGTAGTCCAAAAGGAAGGTGAATTGAACAATGGCGGTGTAGCGGTTTCGTGTAGCGGTAGCACTTAGTAATAGACCGATGATTAATTAACGTTGAAGTCGTGGCTTTTATATTTGTCTCCTAAAAATATTAATAGTAGTACAAATGCAATAACGATATGGGCACTGGCGGCTGCAACAGAGTTAATGATAAGATGAGTAGACGATGAAGGATGGCGATGAGACAATGGCAGTGAGTAGAGGTCGTGAGTAGGCAGAAACGGCGGAGAGCTGGCGCTAGCCGTGGTAGAGTACAACTTGGCGGGAGAGGCGTAAACAGTCTGGCTGGCGAGTGGAGCCGTGGCGAGAGAAGGAAAACGAGAGGCCACGAAGGAAAGCAAAGGCAGGCGAAGGAACGAGAGAGCATAAAGGGGAAAAAACCCCACAGCCCGCCGCCAGGCGGGGTTTAATAAAGAGCGCAGAAGGGTTAGCATAATACACGCGGAGAGTTTTCATTGGCTGGCGGGAGAACTTGAAATTATCGATCGTGCAAGTTTTCTACGGTCGCGCGCGAGGATTGCAAAGTCACGCAGTGATTTAGCAATTGACACAGATTCGTTGGGCGCTACTACGAGTAAACGTTAAAATAAACTATTGGAGAAATTAAAATGAAAAATTGTAGAGAAACTGCAGTCCAACGGCCCTTTTGCGGGACCACCTCAAACTGGCAACGTCACAGCGTCCTTTCCAATTTTCGCATTGAAGTCTCCTTGCTCCACCAAAACGTCCTTCCTTTTAATTGCTCTTGTCAAATTCACCAGGTCTTCGTAGAGTTTGACAATCACATCCTCGCCGCAGTCATCGATCAGTAGGTCGTAGCATTTTCACATTGTTCCCGCAGCCCTTATTGCAATTATATTTTGTCACTAATTAGTGGGACGCCTTCCGGAATAGAGTTTGGTTAACCATGAACTAGAAAATAGTGAATGCTCTTTTGTCATTCATGCCTTCAAACCTAACTTTGTGTCCTGCCTCTGTTTTTCCTTCTCCGATTTCTTTCCAACGCATCTCAGGCCTTCCAAGGCTTTTACAGTCCGTCAGGCCATCTCAGCCAGAGGTTCCATCTTTCCACTCTGACGCAGCGATCGCACATTCCAACAAGTAACAATCGTGGTGATTACATGTACCTTCACCAGTCTCCTTCCCTTACTTTCCACTCCAGGGAGTCCATTTCCAGGGAGTTCAGAATTGGCAGCGCGCGGCCGTTGTTGACTCGTGCTAGATCGATTCGGTATATGATTGGTTGTCGTTGTCATTTCATGGGTGTTTAGAACACAAATCAGTGGGGCCAATCTCCTCTCCTATTGGTGTGAAGGCCGTTGGCTCTAAGAAAAGCCAAGTGGGAGAGCCGGTTTAGTCACCCACTACCTGACCATGAACTCTATTTCGGAAGGCGCCCCACTACAGAAATAGCTAGCACCTGTGCTGGTTCACTGAGTGTTTTTGCAATAGGCTGAAATCGAACTTTATTACACGATTGCTACACAAAAATACGCCATACTGATTCTCGCGAGGGGTTTCGGCAATAAAGTAAATGCTAATGCATTTGAATGTATGTAGTCATGTCCGTGTGGCATGAATGAATTTGCGCCAATGAGAATTGTACCATGACTACGTGGCTAACGGGCGGGCTAATGATATATTCTTCTGCACTATTTTTGAGTGTTAATGTTATTAGCGCGCGAGCGCGATAGCATTCGCCATGCCACACTCACTATTTTTCGCGCGAGCGTGGTAATGACATTAACACTCAAAAATAGTGCAGTAGAAACATTGCTCTGCGCTTTCGTTATATCATTAGTTGGCGCCGGAAGGAGTCGAGGAGGGGGGAGAGTGAGAATGGGGGTGTGGGGGTGAAGCCCCCACTTTCTACAATGAAATTTAAATAAATTTTAGTCTATGGCCCAGGCCATAGACTGGCCTGGCCGTGTGAACAGGCCAGCGTTATGTACATAAAGGTTAGAGAAAAAAGTGAGGAAAAGACAAACAAGCAATTGTTTTTTACTCTTTTTTACTCTCCCATGAAAGCTGACTGCACAAGAATCCATAAGAGCCTGTTGATTTCAACACAAGTTTTGGCCATAGACTAATGTTAGCCAGGCTGAACACTTCGCGCAAACCGATTCCTTCCCATGTGTGTTTGCTCCATAGACTCAGCAACCATAGACAATTGCTTGTTTGTCTTTTCCTCACTTTTTTTTCTAACCTTTATGTACATAACACTGGCCTGTTCACACGCGCTCCTTCGAATAAACTTTTTCTTGACCACATCATGGAGCTGAGATCCGCAGCTTTCATTTGAATCAAGTTACAATTGAAACGGACTGAAATTATGTCCGCTAGAAGACATCGTAGCAAGGGTTCCGGAACTTTTGACGGACAGTATAGCATGCACTCATATAAACGTTAAATTTAGCCCCGTTTTTCTCCAAGACGATCGTCGGACCGGATTTATCAGGCTGGCCATGAATAGTTGAGACGGCATTTGGAACGCTAGATGGTTGTTCGTGTGACTCGTGTGCTTGATGACTGACCACGCTTGACGTAGAGGCATGAAGACAATGCTTGCTTGTCCCGTGAACTGAGAAACAGCTTCTTCCTCGCACCGTCCAATGCTAAGCATTGTCACGAATTGAAGTTTGTCGGAAGAAAGACCGGAAATGATCTTACTCTGCGACTCCTTTGTAGTCCAGCATTGTGAATCTAATTAAATATGACGGTAGTCTCTCTTCTTTCTCTCGTTTTTAGCTTTGCTCCGCTTCTTTATTCCCTCTCATAATTGAGCTGTACAGTTACTCATTTAATCATTATGTTTATGGTTGACACATATTCAATGCCCATATGTCCATATTCATCAATGCAGCTCATGCGCTCGTATAACTCAGCCCCATGGTCTATGCTACAATAATCACCGTATTAACCAGAGCAGGCTTTGCGGGCGATAATGAGAAATCCCTCGGGCGCCTTCGGTGGGTCTGTCAGTGTCAATGGCCAACATAAATTTAGCAATTTTCAAGGGTACACCAGCTGCTGCTGCAGTGTCTGTCTATCCATCTCTCTACGCCTCAAGTTTTCCGCTTGAGAATATTGTTTCTGCAGGGAGAGCTTTGCAGGCCACAGTCATTAACAACTTGTTTACCCATAAAAAAATTCTTAAGTTTATGTTTGCCATTGACACTGACAGACCCAGTAAACAGGCAGTAAACAGCAGAAAATAGAAACAAATGCCATTGATGGAAATAGTTGTATTTTTGCTTCAGAATCCGGTTGCCAATAACACGTAATGTGTTATTCATTGCATCGTTTATGCGCTCAGTGCGGAAAAACGTGCCGAGTTTATCTGCATAAATCGAGACGCCTGAGAGAGCAGAACTCAACCAACAGCAAACGAGATATCTCTCAGCTTCTCAGCTTCATCAGGCTACACAACTCAACCAAGAAAGCATGAGGTGGCAGTTCGTTCTCGGACTCCTGCTGTGCGCAGCTCTGGCCGTCGCCAGACCCAGCAGCAAGGAGATGTCGGAGGAGGACGCGGAGTCGATGGCGGCTCTGGAGGCTCTGGCCGACATGGACGAGCCGGAAGTGACAGACGAGAAGACCGCTGAGCTGCAGAAGAAGTGGCTCGGGAGGCGTCGCCGCGTCCGCATCAGGTGGAGGAAGGTGCTTCGTCTCGTCTACAGGATCTACCGCCACATGCCGCTTGGCAAGTAGGCCACCAGTGCTCCGCTGCACCGACCGACTTCGGACACGGATCGGACTCCGCCCATCACTCAGTCGCCTTGATTTGCTGACGCTCGTGTAGCGTATTTTCATGCCAAGCAAGAGAGTTCCATGGTAGGTTTCGCGGCGACCCAAAATATCCTTTTCGCCCTCCAATGATACGTACTTCTTCCATTATGTTTTAATTTAATTTTTTGAATAAATATAATACGGAAAAATGGATTCACTCATCACACTTGATACTCCTGTCTTCTTTTGCTTGAAATATTCACCAAAGTGGTTACATGCAGATAATGAGTAGATACGTGAACTGGCATCAAATTATTTAGCCTTCGATACTATACGAGTAAACAGTGTGCATGCACTTTTCTGCATGCGCGTGCGATGTGCCCGATCTTGCCTCACTGATATCCAGTCTCCTGCCTTACTTGACTTACTTGACTTAGCTGCAGGGCTGTCCCGGAGGGGACACAGCGGGAAGGCGCGGGCGCCCATTCCGCTAATCCCTGAACGTCCGACGCGTCGCTATGGACGGAGGGTTGGCGCCGCCCAGGGAGGTCCCTCAGTGTCGCCAGCAGCTATGGTGCTCTCTGGAAAGGAGAGTTCAGCCCTGCGGGTGGCCCGAAGGTAGCGCATGAGCTGATTAAAGTTTTCGGGTTTGCACGCTTCAGTAATAGATGTGTGTGGCCCGAGGTAAGTGAGTCTGGCCCGCGTGAAGGCGGGACAGATGCTGACGAAATGCTCAGCGGTTTCGTCACCTGAGTTGCAGAAACTACAGGTGGCGTTGGTGGCGTTGCCCTGCAGGTACTGGTGCCTGGAGAAGCAGCCGTGACCAGAGAGGGTCATGGTGGCAGCCCGGATGTCTCTGCGCGAGAGGCGCAAGAGGAGCTTCCGGAGCTGGTGAGAGGGCAGAGGGACAGCGCCTCTGGATTGCCTGCAGTTCGTGCGGTTCGCCCAAGTCGAGCGGTGCTGAGTCCTGATCCACGCTTTGATGCGCGAGTCGATGACACAGCCAGGAATCGGGACAAGAGGTTCGGGGCCGAGAGAGGAGCCGGAGGCACCAACTTTTGCAAGGGTGTCAGCCAGCTCATTTCCTCGGATCCCCACATGCCCCGGAACCCACTTAAGGGTAATTTTGTTGGCGGAACCCAACACGTTGAGAAGTTTGATACAGTCGAGGACTGTAGCAGAGTTGGTGCTGCAGCCACTGATGGCGTGCAAGGCAGCTTGGCTGTCCGAATGGAAAATGATGTTCTTGCCAATAACGCCAGTGGCGAGAAGCTCTGCAGTGCAGGAGCTGATGGCCAGAACTTCATTTTGGAAAACACTGGAGTTGACCCCAGTGTATTGAGCGTGGGAAGCGATGACCCTCCCGTTCAGAAAGATTCCAACACCAAAGCCGGTGTTGGCTGACTGCTTAGAACCGTCGGTGTAGCAATGAAGCTCACCAAGGTTCCATTGGTCATTGATGTTATCGCGCGAATCGATAGCTACGGAGTAGCGCTGTCTCAGGTTGAGCGTTGAGGCAATGCCATCGGTGAAGACGCGATTGGCCTGACACTCGTTGAGAAAGTTGAGGCACAGGTCGCTATGCGGGACAGTCTCCTGTCACTGATATCCAGTCTCCTGCCACTGATATCCAGTCTCCTGTCTCTGATATCCAGTCTCCTGCCACTGATATCCAGTCTCCTGTCACTGATATTCAGTCTCCTGTCACTGATATCCAGTCTTCTGCCTCTGAGATCCAGTCTCCTGTCACTGATATCCAGTCTCCTGCCTCTGATATCCAGTCTCCTGTCTCTGATATCCAGTCTCCTGTCTCTGATATCCAGTCTCCTGCCTCTGATTTCCAGTCTCCTGTCTCTGATATCCAGTCTCCTGTCTCTGATATCCAGTCTCCTGTCACTGATATCCAGTCTCCTGTCTCTGATATCCAGTCTCCTGTCTCTGATATCCAGTCTCCTGCCACTGATATCCAGTCTCCTGCCTCTGATATCCAGTCTCCTGTCTCTGATATCCAGTCTCCTGTCACTGATATCCAGTCTCCTGTCTCTGATATCCAGTCTCCTGTCACTGATATCCAGTCTCCTTCCACTGATATCCAGTCTCCTGCCTCTGATATCCAGTCTCCTGTCTCTGATATCCAGTCTCCTGTCACTGATATCCAGTCTCCTGCCTCTGATATCCAGTCTCCTGCCTCTGATATCCAGTCTCCTGCCTCTGATATCCAGTCTCCTGCCACTGATATCCAGTCTCCTGCCTCTGATATCCAGTCTCCTGTCTCTGATATCCAGTCTACTGTTTCTGATGTCCAGTCTCCTGTCTCTGATATCCAGTCTCCGGTCACTGATATCCAGTCTCCGGTCACTGATATCCAGTCTCCTGTCACTGATATCCAGTCTCCTCCTGCCTCTGATATCCAATCTCTTGTCTCTGATATCCAGTCTCCTCCTGTCTCTGATATCCAGTCTCCTCCTGTCTCTGATATCCAGTCTCCTCCTGTCTCTGATATCCAGTCTCCTCCTGTCTCTGATATCCAGTCTCCTCCTGTCTCTGATATCCAGTCTCCTCCTGTCTCTGATATCCAGTCTCCTCCTGTCTCTGATATCCAGTCTCCTCCTGTCTCTGATATCCAGTCTCCTCCTGTCTCTGATATCCAGTCTCCTCCGGTCTCTGATACGCAGTTTTTGTTCAAGTTCAAACCAGTGAGACTTCCTACCTACTGGTAGGTAACACACAATTTGACATTTTGACATTTATCGAATATTTTTGATAAAACACAAATTTCCGATAACTTGACGCATGTTCGGGTAGCTACAAAAGTTAAAATTGACACCATTTTGTTGGCGCACACACTAATCCCTTTTGGCGCCTGTTTAACAACCGCGGAACTTAGTTTGGCGCTAAAGGCGAGGTTTTATATGGCCTCAAAAGTCTAGTCTAGGTTGATTTGCCACGATCACTACATGTAGCTGTCCCTCGGCTTCGCCTCGACCAATCAACGCAGTCCTCAGTCTTGTATGTGGGCCAGCTAAATCAGTCCATGAGGGCCACAGACAGTCTGAATTGAATTTCTTCTTTTTCAATAAGAAAGGGCAATGAGTTCTATAATTAGCAATCTGGAGTGGAAACGAGTTTTTTACCTCGTGAGGCCAGACTAGCAGACAGAGTCAGACAGAGTCAGACAGAGCCATAGACATTCAGTGCTGGCCCTTATCTTAACAATTTGCGTGGCCTCATGAGGTAAAACTCGTTTCCACTCCAGATTGCTAATTATAGAACTCCTTGAGAAAGGGACTTCGTTTGAATTGAATTTCCGCAAGCGGTAAGATTTCTTAAAGTGTTTGAATAGAAGTTCTTCTTGTTTCTTTTGAACAAGACTTTGTTCAAAATAGGAGGTAAAATAGTGTAGTAATTCAGTACGGGGATGACAGACAGACGCTCGAATGTATTCTTAGATACGAGGGAAACGTCCGCTCCAGTGTCAAACACCATGTCAACTGCAGTGCCAATGATGCGAACCTGTCGAGAAATCCTATGTTGGCTCAGCAGCGAGAAACTTTGATTTTGTTGCTCATCATCCTCTGTTTCGTTCACTGCAGGCTGTTGCTGCATGACTCGAACCCCCGAAGTTAACCTGCTGTTCTCTACGCTGGGGTTTTGCGGCTTTGCATAGCGCTTTCAGATGTCCTGTCTTGCCGCAATTATCGCATTTAAGCGCTTTGTGCCGGCATTCACTCTTGATGTGACAAGCGATTTTCCACAGCAAAGGCACGCAGTTGCTTTGTCCCGCTTTTCATCATCGGGTGTCTTTATACAGTTTTTTCTTCGATCTTTCCAGTGCAGGTTGGCGTCGACTGGTTTGTCGGGTGTGAAGAACACCTGTGCTGCTCATATCCTTTTCTCCTATTTGGACAGCCTACGAGGATTATGTACAATATTATCATAGACAAAGTTTTCAACTCAGAATAAATAACGCAGAAGTGGTCGCACTTTCAAGATTTGCTCCTACTATTTTCTTGTATATACGAAGTAACTTAATTGTACGAATTCAAAAGCAGAGGGCAACTTGGCTCAATACATTGTTGGAGATCATGGCCATCAGATGTCCAGCAGTTGAGGTTCGCTCATTATTGAAGTTTGATCAGCGACATGAAACAATTCGCAATAGGGTATCCAATTGGTCACTAGGTGGCTGGTGCCAACTGTTGAAAGTTCAGAAGCTCCGCCTGGGTGAAGGCCAGTGACCAACCAAGTTGGAGCTGATGCAGACACGTGTGGTCGACGTGCTGATGAAATTTGGAGGCTTGGCAATGCAGCACTGAGGTGCAGTGCTAGTTGGCACACAGGGGTGTATTGAACATACTAGCGCTTGTGACAAAAATCCTTTCAGCAGAATTGTTGAATAACTCGACGATCCGGTGGGCTGGCGATTTGATTCTTGTTTGAGAAGGTGCGCAACAAAAGGTTGGCGCATTTTTTCGATTTCGTGTGCCTGCGTTGCTCCGTTCCGGCGCAGCAAAAATTTTAGGCCATTATTCCACAGTTTTAAAATTACCATTGACATTTGGATTGAAAAAACCCATTGCACAGTATTTTTGTGAATAAATGCATAACAGCAAGGAGTAATTGAACAAAAAGGAAAAAAATCAATAAAACTACAGCGCCAGGTAAACGAAAAGAGTTCATAATAAATGTCACAGCTGGTGCAGTTCACCAATTTCTGGTCGAAATTTTACAATGCGGCAATCAATTTCTCACCCAAAATGAAACATGCACAGTTCTCAAAGCCGCAGTTCCCAAAGATGTTCGACACTTTAGCTTGATGATTTGCCCTGCAAAAGGAGTTGGTCTATATAGAATTTTTTCTGTGAAAAAGAGAAATACAGGTGCTTAACAATAGATGCCGAACTTACCATTTGAAAGATGCACGCCTTGGCTTGCAGTGAATAGTTCGTCTGATGAGCTTCTTTGGTACTGCAGTATCCAAGTTGGGATTCTTTGGGACTGTCAGCTGCTCGACTGAATCTATTGGCCGCTTTGAGGCATCGCTTATAGCCGTCGAGGCTTTAAAGACTGCATGGTCGCGTTTTCTTCCTCTTCCTAGGTAGCGCTGCACGGTTCGTTCAGTCTTTAGCAGAAAGATTTTCCAATTAATTTGCGCGGCTGTTTGACGAGATGCACCAGCCAAAAGTTGTTTGACAAGACAAATAGCTTTTAACTCGTACTTACTCGCTTTTCTGATTTCTTGCAGGATGCAAGCTTTGTCTCATCACAGTGTTGTCTATGGTCAAACTAAGACACACCCCAGTTGTCTATGGTCAAACTAAGACACACCCCAGTTGTCTATGGTCAAACTAAGACACACCCCGGGTTGTCTATGGTCAAACTAAGACACACCCCGGGTTGTCTATGGTCAAACTAAGACACACCCCAATTGTCTATGGTCAAACTAAGACACACCCCGGGTTGTCTATGGTCAAACTAAGACACACCCCAGTTGTCTATGGTCAAACTAAGACACACTCCAGTTGTCTATGGTCAAACTAAGACACACCCCAGTTGTCTATGGTCAAACTAAGACACACCCCAGTTGTCTATGGTCAAACTAAGACACACCCCAGTTGTCTATGGTCAAACTAAGACACACCCCAGTTGTCTATGGTCAAACTAAGACACACCCCAGTTGTTTATGGTCAAACTAAGACACACCCCAGTTGTCTATGATCAAACTAAGACACACCTAGTTGTCTATGGTCAAACTAAGACACACTCCAGTTGTCTATGGTCAAACTAAGACACACCCCGGGTTTTCTATGGTCAAACTAAGACAGACCCCGGGTTGTCTATGGTCAAACTAAGATACACCCCAGTTGTCTATGGTCAAACTAAGACACACTCCAGTTGTCTATGGTCAAACTAAGACACACCCCAGTTGTCTATGGTCAAACTAAGACACACCCCGGGTTTTCTATGGTCAAACTAAGACACACCCCGGGTTGTCTATGGTCAAACTAAGATACACCCCAGTTGTCTATGGGTAGGATAATTCAAAATAGCCAAAAGCATGATAAAAAAGTGTGGAATAACGACCGCAAAAAACTTTGGAATAATGACATCAGGGCCGGGCATAAGTGCATATACAATGCGCTTACTTAGTATGTAACTGAATCTATCATTATCTGCATGTAACTAATTTGGTCAATATTTCATGCGAAGAAAACACGGATATGGAGAATGATAAATAAATACATTTTTCCGTATTCTATTTTTCTACAAAACTAATTACAAACATAATGAGAGAAAACGCGTCATCGGAGGGCGGAAGGGATAGTTTGGATCGCTACAAAACCTAACATGGAACTCGCTCCGAGAACTATACGACGTACACTCCGCATGGAAATGCGGTACACGAGCGTTAGAAAAACAAGGCGACTCAGCGAATCAAGGTCGGTCGGTGCAGCGGACACCTGCGGCCTACTTTCCAAACGGCAGGCGGCGGTAGATCTTTTTGGTGGTTAGAACCGCGCGGTACATCCTCTTCCACCTGATGCGGCGCCACTTCTCTGCAGCTCAGCGGCCTTCTCGTCCGTCACCTCCGGCTCGTCCATGTCGGCCAGAGCCTCCAGAGCCGCCATCGACTCCGCGTCCTCCTCCGACATCTCCTAGCTGGGTCTGGCGACGACCAGAGCCGCGCACAGCAGGAGTCCGAGAACGAACTGCCACCTCAAACTTTCTTGGTTGAGTTGTGTAGCCTGATGAAGCTGAGAAGCTGAGAGATATCTCGTTTGCTGTTGGTTGAGTTCTGCTCTCTCAGGCGTCTCGTATTCATGCAGAGAAACTCGGCACGTTTCTTTCGCACTGAGCGCATAAACAATGAATAACACATTGTTATTGGCAATTACATTTCATCTGTGGTATTTGCTTCTATTTTTAGCTGTTTACTGCCTAGCCTGTTTACTGGGTCTGTCAGTGTCAATGGCAAAGATAAACTTAACTTAAAAAGATAAATTTTTTATGGGTAAACAAGTTGTAACTGCACTGTCTGTCCATCCATCTTTCTGCGCGTCAAGTTTTCTGCTTTTGCAAACGACCTTCCCAAACAAGTGGCGCACACAGTTTTTCCCTGAAAAGTGTTTCTCCGCAAGCGAAGTATTTGTTAGATACTTCTCCCTAACATATTTGTTAGATACTTCTCCCTAACATATTTGTTAGATACTTCTCCCTAACATATTTGTTAGATACTTCTCCCTAACATATTTGTTAGATACTTCTCCCTAACATATTTGTTAGGGAGAATTGCCGCAAACCAAGCCTAGCATAGCAGCCAAGCGCAAATCATTTTTGTAGTGTTTTAGCGCACAGACAGCCGTTTTTGTGCTTCAACTCTCATGTCATCCTTGGTTCGATTCCGTGCCTTGAGTCCTCTTGAATCCACATTCATTTGGAGCTCCTGCACGAAGATTGGCCTGGTTGCTCGTGTCTTTCTCGACCTCTAAGGCACAGAGATGTACATGCCTGACGGTTAGAAAGCCAGGGCCACTGTGCACCCTGTGTGCGCGTGTGCCTGCTGGTGATCAGCAGAATGGGTCTGGCTGCTTTCTCGTTGGCTGCAAGGGCCGACTGTGGCCTGCAAAGCTCTCCCTGCAGAAACAATATTCTCAAGCGGAAAACTTGAGGCGTAGAGAGATGGATAGACAGACACTGCAGCAGCAGCTGGTGTACCCTTGAAAATTGCTAAATTTTTGTTGGCCATTGACACTGACAGGGACCCACTGGCCGAAGATCAGCAGCAGTCAACAGCGAATCAGAGCTATGCACACACAGAATAAAAGCAAATGCCATTGATGAAAATAATTTAGTATTTGCTTCAGAATCCGGTTGCCAATAACAATGTAATGTGTTATTCATTGCATTGTTGTTTATGCGCTCAGTGCGGAAAAACGTGCCGAGTTTCTCTGCATAAATACGAGACGCCTGAGAGAGCAGAACTCAACCAACAGCAAACGAGATATCTCTCAGCTTCTCAGCTTCATCAGGCTACACAACTCAACTAAGCAAGCATGAGGTGGCAGTTCGTTCTCGGACTCCTGCTGTGCGCGGCTCTGGCCGTCGCCAGGCCCAGCAGCAAGGAGATGTCGGAGGAGGACGCGGAGTCGATGGCTGCGCTGGAGGATCTGGCGGGCTTGGACGAGCCGGAAATGACTGAGGAGAAGGCCGCTGAGCTGGAGAAGAAGTGGCGCGTGAGGCTCCGTCGCATCCGCATCAGGTGGAGGCGGGTGTACCGCGTGGCTCGCAGGGTCTACAGGGCCTACAGGAAGTACCGGCGCATCATCTGCGGAAAGCGCTGAAACTCAAGCAAACTCTCTGCAAAACAAGCTGAACCGGACCTGTCTAAACATGAAAAGCGACTCGAACCACGAAAAACAGCACAAATTTGCTACCCTTCAATATCTAAATTCGATATTATAAATTTCTATTAAACTGCATTAAATACAACAGCCCACTATTGGTAGTAAATTTAATCACCGCGAACTTTATTGATGGGAATTTCCTGCCAGGGGACGAGACTCAGCTACCATTCAGGTTGCCAAGGACTACTTAACAACTCAGGACGCTACACTCGCGAATGGTAGAAATTCTAGAAAAGGCCGCTTGCTTTAGCTGTGTCTATGGTTTTTTAATAAGCCTTTTGGATAAAGAAGCAAGTACTAAGTGATAGATAATTATAAAAGTTTTGCGCTATAATAATTATTTTTACAGTTATACAAACAATAAATATATGCAAATATTCCCAGCATAAGAATTGTAAATGACAATTGAAAAGTACGATATGCAACGAACCGGAAAACTCCGTACATAACTGTATAAGGAAAACATAGATGGCTATAACAAAGTTTGAAAATATACAGGTGTTTGAAAGAAACATTCAGCTAGGCTTCAGTTTGCGGAGTCGGCGAGAGCAAACGGTGGTTGATTGTCTGGACGTCTCGGAATCTCTGCGCACCATGCCTTTATAGATGGAGTTGGCTAGTCTTCGAGACACTCCACGCAGCAGATCTCGGTCCAGTTGAACATCAAAAAAAATTTCGAAGATTTTCTCAAATACAAGCACGGAACTGTTAACACAACGCTGCCCAGAAGTGGTTTAGTACAAGCACTGTCGATTTTCATAAAAAACAACGGTGTGCATATTCATCTAGCAGTTGTTAATTATTATCAAACTCACCAAGTAGCACGTAAGAAAAGCCGTAATATTGTATGAGATGGCTACTTAAATCTACAAGGCCTCTTACAGTTTGGTACAATGCGTTTCGCGTCTCTGTCGTCAGTGAACGCAATCGTCCCGCTCCTCGGCCGCCTGACATCCCTTTAATCAGAGTAGCAAATTGGAGTAGAAATGTCAAATTTTCGCACTCGTTTAACTTAATTGGCTCTCTATATTTGTCATTAAGTAGGACGTATGCAGATGGCGACTTGCAGTTTACGATTTTCCAGAATTTTAGTACACTTTCAACGAAATCCGCTGTTTCAAGACGACTATTCAAACGAAGAGCAGCAACCGTTTTATCATTGAACACATCAAGCACTAGTGAAACTTTCTGTCGTTCCAATGGTGACGGGTGGCAAGACACCGGACTGAGCGTAGTTGGTCGAACTACGTGACCACGCGATCGCTCCTCAATTTCAATAATATCATTCCATCTAGCTATACTAGTTACTCCACTGTCTGATATTGACTGGAACTCAAGTTGTCTGTGCGATTGGGTGTACCAGTTGTTGCGAATATTCTTCATCAAATGAACACTGTCGTATAGTAGAAACAAAGGTTTATTCTTGTTTACTGGATTCACTGCCTTCCATGGTTGTGAGTCACTCTCCCGCTGAAATCTTCGGAAACATCTTTGATTAGTGAAATGATTGTCGCAGATTATGGCTATGGCTGTTCCACCGAGGCCATGCAAAATTTCTAACAGCCGCACGATTTGCTCGTACAAAAATTCTGGTCGTAGACTGTATATAGAAATGAGTCGAGCGACAAAAGCAGAAGCTCCCATAAATGGCTTAACCATCATAGCTAGAATAGTTCTTGCCAAATTTTGTGGTGCATCCTCTGCATATCCAATAACGTGGCCTCCACGAAGACGTAAGGAAGGCTGCACGTAAACTTCGTCGAAGACAATAGAGCAGATACGCTGCAACGGGCTGCAGCACTTTAAATGAGCTTCAATAATAAGCTGACAATCTTTATCTGTACCAACTGAACCGAGTCCGCCGATGTGCCGTTTTAGAGTAGCTGGATGAGGCAGACACGCTAGTTCTCTCGCAGCTCGGTACGCTTGTCTTCCAGCAAAATATATCTTAGCCGCCATCAAAATATCCATGCAGTTGTACCGAGCGCCACCGGGTGGTTTAAAGCTTAGCTGAAATTGGCGTAGAAGATATTGCTGACGTGGATCAGATGATTCCAGACAGATCGACTGAAGCGCATCTATGTGTGACTGAGCTGCAGAGCTTGCAGAGATTTCATAGCTCCGCGTCCTGTTGGCAATTGCTTCCAGCTGACTGTAGCGCTGCAGCCTGTGCTGAAAACCTAATATGTCAGAAATTTTTACAAGCACATCGCGCCGATACGCCAAGACTGTGAAGTCGCTCTTAACTCGAACGGAAGACTCAACAGTGCGCTCATGAATGAGCAAAAAATCGACTCGCAAATCCTGACATTGAACAATCCAGCCTCCGGAGGTAACAAAATCCAGGCTCAAAGCTGACGTAATGAATAGTGCCCACGAGACAATTCTGTCGACAGAATTGAAGGCAGTCAATTCATCAGGGGCCCTAGCTCTGTCGACTAACAGCACGCCTCGCCGACCAGCATCTCTAGAGCGTCCTAAAATATTTGAAACAGGCTGATACAACTTAGTAAGTAAACTAAGTACACAACCATTCATACTTACTTGAGACAGTCTGACGCAGGGAAGTCAATGAAAAATCTTTAAAGATTGAGGGTGGGTCGATGGGGCGTGTATGGCGGTTAATTCGTCTCATTGGTGCATTTTCAGGCCAGTGATTTTTGCAGACTCCCATGTAGATGCTAGCCTTCTACAGATAGAATGGAATGATCATCACAATTCAGTTAATATAAGTATCTTTATAGTAAAAACGAAAAATTAGGTTCAAAAGGCTACATAAATTACCTTAATTTGCACAGGCAACGCATGGAGCCATGCCTCAGCTTCAGCTTATTCCTTTGGAAAGCCAAAAACAGTGCATTTTTCACCGCTCTTATAATTGCTTCTGCATCCAGGGATGCAGCACTTCATTGGCATTTTGATGAAAAAGAGTGTTGCTATTTATCAAGATTTTAGACGAAACAAATTATTGCTACAAACCAGCAGTGCTGGTCTGAACCAGCATTGAGAATATGAAAGAATGTTAGTGAAAAGGCTTCATTGCCATAGACACAGCTAAAGCAAGCGGCCTTTTCTAGAATTTCTACCATTCGCGAGTGTAGCGTCCTGAGTTGTTAAGTAGTCCTTGCAGGTTGCTCGGCTGAGGAGTGGCCACTCAAAGCTCTCCACACAGCACAACTCAACTGCTCAACTGCCCGGCCAACAACTCCGACCTGGAGGTCATCGACCTCTGGCAGCGGCCAGTGAAGGCCGCCGGTTTCCTCTGCCTTCTTGATCAATCTACTGAGCAATGGTCAAACAGACACACATACACACACTCACTCACTCACCCACCCACTCACACACTCACTCACTCACCCACCCACTCATTCACTCACTCACTCACTCACTCACTCACTCACTCACTCACTCACTCACTCACTCACTCACTCACTCACTCACTCACCGACCCACTCACTCACTCACTCACTCACTCACTCACTCACTCACTCACTCTCACTCACTCTGGAACAGATTGGCACAGACAGGCACAGACAGGCACATACAGGCACATATTGGCACAGACTGGCAGAGACTGGCACAGACAGGCACAGACAGGCACAGACAGGCACACACTGGCACAGACTGGCACAGACTAGCACAGACAGGCACAGACAGGCACACACTGGCACAGACTGGCACAAACTGGCACAGACAGGCACAGACAGGCACAGGCAGGCACAGGCAGGCACAGATTGGCACAGACTGTCACAGACTGGCACAGACAGGCACAGACAGGCACAGACTGCTGCTTTCCTAGCTGCCCTTAGGTAGCTGCTGCAGAAGTGACAATGTACCATATCACCCTGTTGAGGCTGGAAAGCCAATGCTTTGGCTTTGTATTTATCGTGTGACAGCTCCATGGAACTGATGACCGTGGTCTCCCACAATGCATTGAGTCAGGGTGCCCTCAGCTCTTGCATTCGTACAGGTAAAAAACTCAATAAAATAGGAGCATTATATCGTACCAAGGTTAATACGATTATGAGATCCGTTCGTAATTCAGACTGGAAACTGAACTGCAAAAGCTATAAGCAAATCATAAAGGAATTCAATTCGATAGGAAATTTCCGAGCAGAACCAGTCGAAGCAGATTGAATCGAATCAGATTGCAGTTCCATGCAGTTCTTCTCAGTAAGCATCAATAATGCAGTGCAATTTCATCTGAACTTGCAGTGCCGACGAACTCAGGGCCACAATAAGAGCAAATTGCTATCTGATGTGGCATGGCAAGATTTCTGGCTATGTAAACACGGCTTGCATTCCGCGAAGCTTTGCAGGGAAATACAATGCCAAAATGGGTGACAGTAGCTGCGGTAAATGGTAGGTTAATATGAAGGACAAATTCAAGTTAGCTAATGGCCAAGGGTACGAGTGCGCGTAGCGTTTGTCTGGTTTGCCCTTTACATTAAAATTGCTGCTTGTCTTACAGTTAATGACCGGTCATTAATCAGAGGACATTAACGTGAAGTGACATTTCGATCAATGGCCGCCAAAAAGTGTGGAATAACGACATGGTGCCGGGGTAAAAGCATAAATACAATGCACTTGTATGGTATGTACTCGTAACTTCGTTGAATAATGGCCATAGACATACGTGCGCTACGCGCACTCGTGTTTTGGCCATTATTCAACTCAATTGCATACCACACAATGGTAGATTGTGTCTAGTTTCGTTTGGGCCACAAACGATTGCGTCGACGGAAATTGTGAACTAAGTAAATTTTTGCGCGCCTTTCAGGCATCGAAACAGGAATACAACAGATTGCTTATCTGCGAATAGTCTATGGTCAAGCCGCCCCCATCTTTGGATATTCCCAACGGGTTATATTTGGATATACCTATTTGCAGATAAGCAATCTGTATATTCCTGTATCAATGCGTTTGCGAGGATATTTTTTATTCAATACAATAAAGCCGAATAAACAGATTGTATACATGTACGAAAACGGCCGTAACGTGGGCATAATGAAACGTAGACCAATTGTTCCGCAATAATCGATGAGTAGAGCTATAATCGACAATAATTACACTCACATCGGCCGAATCGCACGGCTTGTTCCGCATGGAATCCTCAGGGCAAGCCTCTTCTTTGCTTGGCAGTGTTGGCAGAGCATCATCGGTACCGCATTCAATGAATCGGATGAACTCCATCAACTCTTTGTCATCCGCCTCATCACGTCCACCCATACTCAAGTCGCTGAGAAAGTTGACCTCATTTCCATTCAAGCCGTCAATGCTTTCAATCAGCAAATTCGACCAATTTATCATTCGTATGAGTGGCATGAATAGAGGTTAGGGCAAACGGAGGAAACAGGAACATGTACCCTCTGCTGCAGAGTTCCAGCTTATAAGACCGCAATTCATTTAACATTTAAATGAAGGTTAAATGGCCACATACGTTTAGTCTATGGCCATCATTTGGCTTGCGCCAAGTGGAAAATGCCTATGACACAAATCCCTAGAATCGCTTAGTGAACAATTCCCGTCTGGGAAGTTGTGTCCTAGCTTTTTTGAATTGGTTTTTGGACGAAACTAGACACAATTCCACTACAGTGTATCGAGAGTTCACGCCTAACACACAACTGCCTTACCGCGTCTCAGCCTACCGGCCTCGACGCTATGGCAGTTGCATTATTGATGCTTACTGAGAAGAACTGCATGGAACTGCAATCTGATTCGATTCAATCTGCTTCGACTGGTTCTGCTCGGAAATTTCCTATCGAATTGAATTCCTTTATGATTTGCTTATAGCTTTTGCAGTTCAGTTTCCAGTCTGAATTACGAACGGATCTCATAATCGTATTAACCTTGGTACGATATAATGCTCCTATTTTATTGAGTTTTTTACCTGTACGAATGCAAGAGCTGAGGGCACCCTGACTCAATGCATTGTGGGAGACCACGGTCATCAGTTCTCTGGAGCTGTCACACGATAAATACAAAGCCAAAGCATTGGCTTTCCAGCCTCAACAGGGTGATATGGTACATTGTCACTTCTGCAGCAGCTACCTAAGAGGAGCTAGCAAAGCAGCAGTCTGTGCCTGTCTGTGCCTGTCTGTGCCAGTCTGTGCCAGTCTGTGCCAGTCTGTGCCTGTCTGTGCCTGTCTGTGCCAGTCTGTGCCAGTTTGTGCCAGTCTGTGCCAGTCTGTGCCAGTCTCTGCCAGTGTGTGCCAGTCTGTGCCAATCTGTGTCAGTGTGTGCCAGTGTGTGCCAGTCTGTGCCAGTCTGTGCCAATCTGTGCCAGTCTGTGCCAGTCTGTGCCAATCTGTGCCAGTCTGTGCCAGTCTCTGCCAGTCTGTGCCAATCTGTGCCAGTCTGTGCCAGTCTCTGCCAGTCTGTGCCTGTCTGTGCCAGTCTCTGCCAGTGTGTGCTAGTCTGTTCCAGTCCACATGCCAGTCTGTGCCTGTCTGTGCCTGTTTTTCCTGTCTGTGCCTGGCAGTGAGTGAGTGAGTGAGTGAGTGAGTGAGTGAGTGAGTGAGTGAGTGAGTGAGTGAGTGAGTGAGTGAGTGAGTGAGTGAGTGAGTGAGTGAGTGAGTGAGTGAGTGAGTGAGTGAATGAGTGGGTGGGTGAGTGAGTGAGTGTGTGAGTGGGTGGGTGAGTGAGTGAGTGTGTGTATGTGTGTCTGTTTGACCATTGCTCAGTAGATTGATCAAGAAGGCAGAGGAAACCGGCGGCCTTCACTGGCCGCTGCCAGAGGTCGATGACCTCCAGGTCGGAGTTGTTGGCCGGGCAGTTGAGCAGTTGAGTTGTGCTGTGTGGAGAGCTTTGAGTGGCCACTCCTCAGCCGAGCAACCTGAATGGTAGCTCAGTCTCGTCCCCTGGCAGGAAGCGCCCACTATTTGGTTGGTCGGCGACCGTGGCAGTGGAGTGATGAATCTTATGATGTGAGTTAAAGTTTGCTTGCTTACCTGGCATTCTTCAAGGTTGTCAAACTTCGCAGCCAGGCCAAATCTATAGTTACCTCTGTTCCCAGTTGGCACTGAGCCCAGCTCTACATTGGCCGGCAATCTGTTTATGAAATTTCAGCGGCCAACAAATATCAAAAATGCAGCAAAAATGCTCGCTAAGTTAATTCAATACCGTCATAGGAACAAATATAAGACTTCCATCCTTGAAAAATTTTGATCAATAAAGTTCGCGGCCGATTGACCGATAAAAAGAGATGATCATAATTTTTATTGATGATCGATAATTGTGGACCGTTGTATTTAATGCAGCTTAATATACATTTAGAATATTGAAATTACATATTGAAGGGTAACAAATTTGTGCTGTTTTTCGTGGTTCGAGTCACTACTCGAGTTTAGACAGGTCCGGCTCAGCTTGTTTTGCAGAGAGTCTGCTTGAGTTTCAGCGCTTTCCGCAGATGATGCGCCGGTACCCCCTGTAGACCCTGTGGACCACGCCGTACACCCGCCTCCACCTGAAGTGGATGCGGTGACGCATGCGCCACTTCTTCTCCAGCTCAGCGGCCTTCTCCTCGGTCATTTCCGGCTTGTCCAAGCCCGCCAGATCCTCCAGAGCCGCCATCGACTCCGCGTCCTCCTCCGACATCTCCTGGCTGGGTCTGGCGGCGGCCAGAGCGCGCACAGCAGGAGTCCGAGAACGAACTGCCATCTCATGCTTGCTTTGTTGAGTTGTGTAGCCTGATGAAGCTGAGAAGCTGAGAGATATCTCGTTTGCTGTTGGTTGAGTTCTGCTCTATCAGGCGTCTCGTATTTATGCAGATAAACTCGGCACGTTTTTCCGCAAGTTGTTATTTTTCTTTTTTCGCAATGGCCTTCACGAGCGGCTGCTCTCTTTTGGACTCAGGTCAGGAACAATGAAATTGCTTTCATATTGTTGAACGCTGTTGCAATTATTATAATTGGGCACTTCTCAAGCATAGAGTGGCATTGATCGAAATGTCACTTCACGTTAATGTCCTCTGATTAATGACCGATCATTAACTGTAAGACAAACAGCTATTTTAATGTAAAGGGCAAACCAGACAAACGAAGCAACAATTTATTTTAAATTATTTATGGTAAATTCCTATCAAGTCGTATTAAGCTTCATATCATTAGCTGTCTTATTTATCAAACGATTTTGCATTCGGAGAAGGTGCAGTTGTTAAAGCTAAACTTCGCCGTCGCCAGATTTTCCTGATTAACGCCGGTGATTTGCATGTTTGACACCACATTGACATCAAGCTCACTGGCCCCAGAATTGCTTGGTCCTACGTGTCCGGCCTGGTCAACTTTAACTTCTTCTTCTTTAGTTTGCAGTGCCAATGCCAATGTCACAGCAGAGCTGCTCGCTTGCAGAGATCGGTCCCGACGTTTTGTAAGGTACCTGCGTGCCGTTCGTTCAGATGTCTGGCCGGTGATGGACATAATGTCGGCCATGCTATGTCCCGCGGCCTCTAGATCCGTAATCCTGGTGACCCTAAGAAAATATGATTAATGATGTTAAATTACTAATGCATGTAGTTTACAATGTTTCTCTCATAAATTAAAGATCTAAAATCTGTTATTTTCGAGATCAAAAAAATTAGTCGTACTACCTGGTGCAATGGTTGGAATACATCTTTGATAGCCCAGCCTTCTCGCTCAAGTTATGCATGAATCGAACAAGATAGTTGACACCGCGATTCTGCTTCGTTGAATACGTAGGACTTCCGTTCGCAGAGTTTGTGGAAATAGATGGTTATCCTTGACTTACTTTGACTTAGCTGCAGGGCGGTCCGAAGACGCAGCGGGGAGGCGAGCGTCGCCCATTCCGCTAATCCCTGAAAGACCCGCATAGGCTAGGGCGCGGGCCGGTCAGGGAGGTCTGCCGGTCCTGTCTGCAGCGTTGTCTTCGGTGAGGAAGACGGAGGCTCGCTTGGTGGCCCGGAGGAACCGGATGAGCCGTGGGATGTTCTCGGGCCGGCAAACGTCGTCCAGGGACGGGTTGGGCCCGAGGTGGTTGAGCCGGTCTCGGTTGAAGGCCGGGCAGTAGCAGACGAAGTGCTTGGCGTCTTCACCTTTAAAGCCGGCGTGTCCTGGGATCCACGTAAGCCGGACGGTGTTCCTCCGAGCCAGCTTGTTGAGCTGCCCGATACAGTCGCGGACTGTTCGGGAGTTCGTAGTGGTGTGACACAGGGCCTGTAAAGCGGCCTGGCTGTCAGAGTGGAAGAAGATTCTTCTGTCCTTGAAGTCCTTGCAGTGGAGTTCAGCTGCACAGGAGCTGATAGCAAGGACTTCACTCTGGAAGACGCTGGAGAGTCTGCCAGTGTGTTGGGCGTGAGTAGCAATCACGCGGCCGTTGATAAGGATGCAGACTCCAAAGCCGGATAAACCGTCTTTGGAGGATCCGTCAGTAAAGCAGTGAACCTCCTGAGGGGCCCAGCTGTCGTTGGCGTTCTCCCTGGAGGGGATAGTGACCTTGAAGCGTTGGTAGAGATTGAGGGAGCGCGGCTCAGCGTCCGACAGGACAGCCGCACTCCCACTCTCCTCCAGAACTTTAATGCACAGGTCAGAGTGCGGCAGGAGCTTGCGCTTCGCCATCGCTCTTTGTGGCTTGAAGCTAACGCCAGCCTCGATGAGCCGGCGGGTCGTTTTAGCAGCCTCGCGACGGACAAAGATGTCCAGAGGCGGAAGGCAAAGAAAGGCGTTGAGGCCGTCAAAGGGAGCAGAGAGCGGGGCATTCAGGATCATGCGGCATGCACGTCCCTGCACCTTTTTGAGGGCTTCGTGGCAGGTTTTAATCTGCAAGGCGCTGGTCCAGACCAGGCGGGCGTAAGTAACGGCCGGTCGGACCATTGCGGTATAGATCCACCAGAGCCGTTTCGGGGTGAGGCCCCAGGTGGTGCCGACGGCTCTGCGCAGCTGCGCAAGAATCGCGAGGGCTTTTTTGGTTTTGGCCTGGACGTGGGTGGACCAGCTCAGCCGATGGTCCAGCGTCACGCCGAGACACTTGGTTTGCTTGCAGGATGGAATTTCCACCCCGTAAAGCTTTAGTGGGCGAATACGCCAGTTTACCCTGCTGGTGAACATGATCGCGACAGTTTTGGTCTCAGAGAGCCTGAGGCCGCACCTGTCCGCCCATCGTTCAGCAGAGTAAATAAAGTTTTGCAGAAGATCCCTAAGGGTTTCAGGTGACGGTCCGGATGCCACGGCTGTGACATCATCGGCGTAACCGACCTTAAGGATGGGGTCAAGATGGCTGTCCTGGAGGAGCTCATCGATGACCATGTTCCAGAGAACTGGAGAGAGGACACCGCCCTGGGGGCTGCCTTTGCAGACGGTAACCGTCCGTTGGTGGCCCAACAGGTGTGCGGTGGCAGTACGGTGGCTGATCATATACATGATCCACCGAGTGAGGTGCGAGTGGGTTCCTCTAGCACGTAGAGCTCTGTCAAAAGCCTCAAAGAGGACATTATCGAAGGCTCCAACAATGTCGAGGAAGACAGCGAGAGCGTAGCCATTACCAAGAACGGCTTTCTCCAGCATGTCAACCAAAACGTGAAGCGCGCTCTCCGTGGACCTGCCTACCCGAAAGGCGTGCTGGTTCTCACTGAGCGGCTTGTTCTTTAGTTCCACAGAGAGGAGGCGCCAAAGCACCAGTCTCTCCAACAGCTTCACCAATGAGGAGGTGAGGCTAATTGGTCTGAAGGATTTAATGGACCGGTAGTCCGGTCGGCCGGGCTTGGGGATAAAGACCACCTTGGCCTCGGTCCAGGGTTTCGGAACAAAGCCGAGAACAATGCAGGCTTTCAGAAGCCGGCAAAGGTTCCGCAGAAAACCAGTGTGCATTTCACCGCCTCCCGTAGGAAGGCTGGCACAACGCCGTCCGGTCCTGGGGATTTGAAGGGTTTGAAGGAGGAGACTGCTTTAGTAACGCGGTCCTCCGTGATGATTGAGTCGGCCAGTACGTGTCCGCCCACTGAGTGATCAGGGGGGTCGGGCCTGGCTGGCTCGTTCGGAAAAAACGCTGTTAGCATCGCTTCCAGTGTTTCTCCTGGGTTCTCAGTGAGCGAGTCCGTAAGTGCGGCCGCAAATTCATCTGCTTCCTCGCAGGTGTTGATGGAGACTGGAGTGCTAGTGCAACGATAGGTCTCCTCCAGGGCAAGCCTGAAGGCGGTCCAGTCGGTATTCCTAGCATTCCGTTTCCAGTAAAGCTGGCCTGCGTTTCGGGCGCTGGTCAGCGTGAAAGAGATGAACTTGTGATCGGAGAGGGACGTCTCAGAAAGCACTCGCCACTCCCTAGTGCTCTGGAAGAGCCTGGGCGTGGCGAGGGTGGCATCCAGCACCTCCGATCGGCGTCCGTTATTGAAGGTAGAGGTACTACCCGAGTTACAGAACTCAAGGGTTGTAGTAGCAATATAAGCCAGGAAGTCTTCACCTCTCTGGTTTATATCAGAACTGCCCCAGTGGGTGTGGTGGGCATTGATATCGCCTGCCACAAGCAGCTCATAATTTCTGGTGGAGCAGAGCTCGACCAGTGTGACAAGCTCTACTGGGATCATCTCGCCGTCGCCCGGTAGGTAAACCGAGGCGATGAGGGTAGTCCTCCCAGGGAGTATGTCTTCAGATTGGATGACGCAGATGTCCCTGGTGGACAGGTCCGATCTGAGCCATGCGTTAATAGAATTGGACACCATGATGCAGGATCTTGGTGCCAGGTTTCCCTCCCGGGGTGCCAGCGGTTAAACACTGGTAGCCGGTGGGGACATGTTGGGGACTGCCCCTTAGCGTCCAAGGTTCCTGGATAAGGATAATCCCTGGCGCGTATTGGTCAGTGTGCTTCAAGAGGTTGACTGAAGCAGCAATGCTGTGCTGCAGGTTGACCTGCAAGCAGTGGATGCCCTGGGAGACAGTCATGTCTACTGTCCAGGGGAGGAGAAAAGCAACTCATTCTCAGCCTCATCGGTGAGAGTTGAGTCGCCAATTTCCATTGGCTCAGGCTCAGCCGCCTCCCCAGCCGCCGCGGAGACGGACACGGCGCCCACGGCAGGTGAGTCACCTAGCCGCGCCACACCGCCCTCCTCCCCAGCGACTGGGGTACGGCTGCTGCCTTCGCCTTGCGCCCCGCCGTCGGGAGTCTGAGCTCGGCCGGCAGCGTCCTGCTGGTGGTAATCCCACCAGTTGGAAGGCTGAGCCATGCCGTCGTTCAGTTCCCTCGGCTGGCTTTCAGTGCTTTTGCGAGCGGCACGAGTCTGCTCGAGGTGAAGTCTCAGAGACTGAGCTTCGTCAAGTGCGCGCTGGATTAGACCGGACCGCCGGTTACTGCGGGCGGGTCTACGTCCGCGCGAGGCGGACTCAGCAGCGCGAATAGCCTTCTTAGGCTCGGAATCGGGTTGCTGCTGCCGCTTGGCCGGCGGAGCCTGAGCCCCAGCTCCGGGAGCGGCGCGCTTCCCGTCTTTCTTGGTCTCCACCTTGCCCTCCTCACTTGGTTTCATCCTTGGTTTCAACTGGTAGAAGGTCTAGATACCGTCGTACCTTTTCAGTATCGTAAATCCTTGCCTGCTTGTTGTCGGGTTTTGCTTTACTTCTCACTGGATCCGCGGACTTATTCTTAGACGGAAGGGGCGGGAGACAGTAGAACTCCTTACCATCAGAGTCGGTGTGCAGCTCTAATGCATCTCGTCGTGTCAGATGCTGCAGGTGCTCTTGGCCTCTTTCGCTCAAGCAATAAAGGACAAAACAGAAATTTGTCCTGCTCTGCCACTGCCGTACCTCCCTCAAAGTAGCATGCAAGCTTTTGCATATCACCAGTCTCGATTGGTTTGTACTGTTTAGTGGTCAGTCCAGCTCGATGGAATTCGCGCACCTTTACGCGCAGCATTTCGTTGCTCGATCGGAATTCCTCACCATTGATGATGTCAACCGATCGTTTCAAAACCATCCGCAGAAAACGTTGAATGCCGGCCCGAATGCATATAAGCGTTGCTGGAGAGTAGACTGATCCTTCCTGCTTTTTTAGCTTGAAATAGAAAAATAACGTAGATACTGATTCAGTGCTTCGTTTGTAGTGAATTCAATATCTTTTAGTTTCTCGGACTTTATGAACTCCTGGAAGCGTTGTCCAAACTGGTACATTTGTTTCCTTGTGTCCTGTGGCAAACTGTCGATTTCGACTCTGTCCATCTCCGATATATCAACCGTGTCTTCTTCAAGCAACGGCAAACTGCTGGTATCCGAAGGTGGCTCTTGAATGAATTGCAAAAAAGCTGCGAACTCTTCGTCATGGCGTTCGCTCGCAGAAGCAGCAGCAACGAAGTCCAACTCCGAACTCGTTATGTTGCCAAGTTCGTCGCAGGGCAAATTGCCCCAATTGATTAAGTTGATAACGGACATAGCTACAGTAGAGCAACTGGGGAAAATTCTGTCCAAAGTCTGTATTCTTTCTGCGTTATTATTATTTCTGCCTCCAATTTCGGCCATAGACAACTGCTTCACCAATGTTATCTGCGGTACTGGCCATTGACATGAAGTGTACGCATCGATATTTTCTTTCCTGCCTTTTCACCCATAGACAATTCAATCAATGCAGCTAATACGAAGCACAAATTCAAGTTAATGGCCAAATTGCCACTCGTGCGCGTACCCTTGGCCATTAACGTGAATTTGTGCTTCATATTAACCTACCATTATTTAACACTTGTCGCTGCCATTATTCAACACTTCTTGGCCCTGGTGCTATTGGCTGTTTTGCGATTTAGTTTACCATAGACGAAACACACGAGAGCTATACGAGGTCTACCATATAATTAGATGGGCCATAGACAAAACAGTTTCCTCAAAGTCTTTGATTATGTTATGCGGTTCTCAAAAATTCAAGCTCTCTCTCTACAAGGCAACTATGGCTGCGCTTATTACTGGAAACATCTTCCCGCGGACTCGCTAAACGGAGTCAAGATGGACGAGTTGCAACTGCTGTCTGAGCTCAGTTCAACGGACCACCACGATGACCAGGCCTTGCGGGATTTCATTGATTGGATTGAGAACGACCATGGAACTGAAGAACTGCCGGACCTGCCGGAAGTGAGTGGCTTCAATGAGCAGATGGAACTGCCGCTTTGAGAACTGCAGCTTTATTTCGGGGCGATAAGTAAACACTCGCTGTAAAATGTTGACTATACAAACTGATGAAGTGTGTTGCAAAAGTTTTGCTTAAGATAATTATCATTTTTTCATGCAATTTGGCGTTTTCAACATTGCATTTGTTCAATATCAATTAATATATATATTATTTCAAGGAAGCCTCTACTGTCAAATCCTTTTGTCTATGGCCTAGAACCTGAAAAGTGTGGAATCATGGCCAAAATATTTTGCTATTGCGTCTGGGTATAAGTATAATTGCAATGCAATTTCATCTGAACTTGCTGTGCCAACGAACTCGGGGCCATAAAAGGAGCACATTGCTATCGTATGTGGCAGGTTTTCTGGCTACGTAAACACGGCTTGTATTCCACGAAGCGGCCTTGGCAGGGCGAAGGGCTGTGCAGAGAAAGACAATGCAAAGAAAGATGGCTAACAGCAGCTGTAGTCAATGCCCCCCTCCCTATGCTTGAGAAGCGCCCAGCGGTGACAATTGAAAAAGCGGTAAAAATTTTTTATTGCACTTGGCCTAAAGACTCAAAAGAAAGCAGCCGCTCGTGAAGGCCATTGAGAAAACAGAAAAAAACAACTTGCGGAAAAACGTGCTGAGTTTATCTGCATAAATGCGAGACGCCTAAGAGAGCAGAACTCAACCAACAGCAAACGAGATATCTCTCAGCTTCTCAGCTTCATCAGGCTACACAACTCAACCAAGCAAGCATGAGATGGCAGTTCGTTCTCGGACTGGAACAGACTGGCACAGACCGGCACAGACAGGCACATACTGGCACACACTGGCACAGACTGGCACAGACTAGCACAGACTAGCACAGACAGGCACAGACAGGCACACACTGGCACAGACTGGCACAGACTAGCACAGACAGGCACAGACAGGCGCACACTGGCACAGACTGGCACAGACAGGCACAGACAGGCACAGACAGGCACAGACAGGCACAGACAGGCACAGACTGGCACAGACAGGCACACACTGGCACAGACTGGCACAGACTAGCACAGACAGGCACAGACAGGCACACACTGGCACAGACAGGCACAGACAGGCACAGACAGGCACAGACAGGCACACACTGGCACAGACAGGCACACACTGGCGCAGACAGGCACAGACAGGCACACACTGGCACAGACTGGCACAGACTGGCACAGACAAGCACAGACAAGCACAGACAGGCACAGACAGGCACAGACAGGCACAGACAGGCACAGACTGGCACAGACTGGCACACACTGGCACAGACAGGCACAGACAGGCACATACAGGCACATATTGGCACAGACTGGCAGAGACTGGCACAGACAGGCACAGACAGGCACAGACAGGCACACACTGGCACAGACTGGCACAGACTAGCACAGACAGGCACAGACAGGCACACACTGGCACAAACTGGCACAAACTGGCACAGACAGGCACAGACAGGCACAGGCAGGCACAGATTGGCACAGACTGTCACAGACTGGCACAGACAGGCACAGACAGGCACAGACTGCTGCTTTCCTAGCTGCCCTTAGGTAGCTGCTGCAGAAGTGACAATGTACCATATCACCCTGTTGAGGCTGGAAAGCCAATGCTTTGGCTTTGTATTTATCGTGTGACAGCTCCATGGAACTGATGACCGTGGTCTCCCACAATGCATTGAGTCAGGGTGCCCTCAGCTCTTGCATTCGTACAGGTAAAAAACTCAATAAAATAGGAGCATTATATCGTACCAAGGTTAATACGATTATGAGATCCGTTCGTAATTCAGACTGGAAACTGAACTGCAAAAGCGATAAGCAAATCATAAAGGAATTCAATTCGATAGGAAATTTCCGAGCAGAACCAGTCGAAGCAGATTGAATCGAATCAGATTGCAGTTACATGCAGTTCTTCTCAGTAAGCATCAATAATGCAGTGCAATTTCATCTGAACTTGCAGTGCCGACGAACTCAGGGCCACAATAAGAGCAAATTGCTATCTGATGTGACATGGCAAGATTTCTGGCTATGTAAACACGGCTTGCATTCCGCGAAGCTTTGCAGAAAAATACAATACCAAAATGGGTGACAGTAGCTGCGGTCAATGCCACTCTATTCTTGAGAAGTGCCCAATTATAATAATAGCAACAGCGTTCAAAGATATGAAAGCAATTTTATTGTTCCTGACCTGAGTCTAAAAGAAAGCAGCCGCTCGTGAAGGCCATTGCGAAAACAGAAAAAGAACAACTTGCGGAAAAACGTGCCGAGTTTCTCTGCATAAATGCGAGACGCCTAAGAGAGCAGAACTCAACCAACAGCAAACGAGATATCTCTCAGCTTCTCAGCTTCATCAGGCTACACAACTCAACCAAGCAAGCATGAGATGGCAGTTCGTTCTCGGACTGGAACAGACTGGCACAGACCGGCACAGACAGGCACATACTGGCACACACTGGCACAGACTGGCACAGACTAGCACAGACTAGCACAGACAGGCACAGACAGGCACACACTGGCACAGACTGGCACAGACTAGCACAGACAGGCACAGACAGGCGCACACTGGCACAGACTGGCACAGACAGGCACAGACAGGCACATACAGGCACAGACAGGCACAGACAGGCACAGACTGGCACAGACAGGCACACACTGGCACAGACTGGCACAGACTAGCACAGACAGGCACAGACAGGCACACACTGGCACAGACAGGCACAGACAGGCACAGACAGGCACAGACAGGCACACACTGGCACAGACAGGCACACACTGGCGCAGACAGGCACAGACAGGCACACACTGGCACAGACTGGCACAGACTGGCACAGACAAGCACAGACAAGCACAGACAGGCACAGACAGGCACAGACAGGCACAGACAGGCACAGACAGGCACACACTGGCACAGACAGGCACAGACTAGCACAGACAGGCACAGACAGGCACACACTGGCACAGACTGGCACAGACTGGCACAGACTGGCACAAACTGGCACAGACAGGCACAGACAGGCACAGACAGGCACAGACAGGCACACACTGGCACAGACTGGCACAGACTGGCACAGACTGGCACAGACAAGCACAGACAGGCACAGACAGGCACAGACAAGCACAGACAGGCACAGACTGGCACAGACTGGCACACACTGGCACAGACAGGCACAGACAGGCACATACAGGCACATATTGGCACAGACTGGCAGAGACTGGCACAGACAGGCACAGACAGGCACAGACAGGCACACACTGGCACAGACTGGCACAGACTAGCACAGACAGGCACAGACAGGCACACACTGGCACAGACTGGCACAAACTGGCACAGACAGGCACAGACAGGCACAGGCAGGCACAGGCAGGCACAGATTGGCACAGACTGTCACAGACTGGCACAGACAGGCACAGACAGGCACAGACTGCTGCTTTCCTAGCTGCCCTTAGGTAGCTGCTGCAGAAGTGACAATGTACCATATCACCCTGTTGAGGCTGGAAAGCCAATGCTTTGGCTTTGTATTTATCGTGTGACAGCTCCATGGAACTGATGACCGTGGTCTCCCACAATGCATTGAGTCAGGGTGCCCTCAGCTCTTGCATTCGTACAGGTAAAAAACTCAATAAAATAGGAGCATTATATCGTACCAAGGTTAATACGATTATGAGATCCGTTCGTAATTCAGACTGGAAACTGAACTGCAAAAGCGATAAGCAAATCATAAAGGAATTCAATTCGATAGGAAATTTCCGAGCAGAACCAGTCGAAGCAGATTGAATCGAATCAGATTGCAGTTACATGCAGTTCTTCTCAGTAAGCATCAATAATGCAGTGCAATTTCATCTGAACTTGCAGTGCCGACGAACTCAGGGCCACAATAAGAGCAAATTGCTATCTGATGTGGCATGGCAAGATTTCTGGCTATGTAAACACGGCTTGCATTCCGCGAAGCTTTGCAGAAAAATACAATACCAAAATGGGTGACAGTAGCTGCGGTCAATGCCACTCTATTCTTGAGAAGTGCCCAATTATGATAATAGCAACAGCGTTCAAAGATATGAAAGCAATTTTATTGTTCCTGACCTGAGTCTAAAAGAAAGCAGCCGCTCGTGAAGGCCATTGCGAAAACAGAAAAAGAACAACTTGCGGAAAAACGTGCCGAGTTTCTCTGCATAAATACGAGACGCCTGAGAGAGCAAAAATAAACCAACAGCAAACGAGATATCTCTCAGCTTCTCAGCTTCATCAGGCTACACAACTCAACCAAGCAAGCATGAGGTGGCAGTTCGTTCTCGGACTCCTGCTGTGCGCAGCTCTGGCCGTCGCCAGACCCAGCCAGGAGATGTCGGAGGAGGACGCGGAGTCGATGGCGGCTCTGGAGGCTCTGGCTGACATGGACGAGCCGGAGATGACGGACGAGAAGGCTGCTGAGCTGCAGAAGAAGTGGCGCATCAGATTCCGTCGCATCCGCATCAGGTGGAGGCGGGTGTACCGCGTGGTTCGCACTGCCTACAGGATCTACCGCCACTTGCCGTTCCCAGGCAAGTAGGCCGCAGGTGCTCCGCTGCACCGACTGACCTCGGACACGGACCGGACTCTGCCCACCACTGCCGTCTTGATTTGCTGATGTTGATGTATCGTATTTCCACGCTCAGAGTACTTCTTAAATTATATTTCTAATTATTTTTTAATTAGAAAAGTATACAACGGAAAAACATTATTCATTTATCACACTTCATATTCTTGTCTTCCTTTGATTGAAATATTGATCAAAGTGGTCAAAATCGCCGTGTCACTCACAATTTCATGGTAAAAATAGTCTTCCGATGGGCGGGACTCAGAGTGCTACTGAGCCGCAGTGAAAATTGAGTGCATTTTGGATCATGTGGGAAGTTATACTTATTTTATTTGTGCTTCGTTAAAGTCCTGGTTGGCTGATGCTGGAAATGTAAAAACCCCTAGTTTTGATTGAAACATCCTATACATCTTTGAATATTTTTATAGTCATGACCGTTGTCAACTGGATTCTTATTGCATTTTGTTAAATTGTGTGCACCCAAGCTTCAAGTGTTTCAAAGAATTAGGCATCGAAAAATTTGTCAACAGTGGGGATGGCGTCTTCCTCGTGCGGTTTTTTTATAGAAAAAATGAGTGGAAAAAGGCTCGACACTTCACTGCAGCATAAAGTTTTGTTCTGAAAGCACCTTTAATTGCATCTGGACGCAAAGCTTATATAAACCCAGCGTCCCAGAGTCACTTGCGTCGCCCCCAGAGTCTTTTCAGAGTCTTTGTAGGTAACGCAGGTAAAATAGGAAAGAAGTGACTCTAAATGACTTTAAGACAACGATATACGAGTATGTAACAGTGAAAGTCGCCCAAAAGTCGTCAAAGAGATTCTCAAACGACACTGCATGGGACGACGCAAGGGACTTTGGGGCGCTTCTATAATGTCTCTGGGGCCACAGAGTCGTATCTGAGGCGTGCTGGAGTCGCTTTAGAATAACTGAGTTGCGTCTAAAGCGCATCTGCATCATTTTATGAATTAGAATCGCATCTCGCATTTCTAACAACTCTGTTTAGTCTACTTGAGTTAGTAGAAAGTTAAGCGCTTACACAACGAGTATTGGACGACTTTTTTTCGCGACACTGCTTCATACAATTTTGTGCAATTTTGTGGCACAGCTGTCAAGCTTTGGACTTTACTTTAACTACGATTAGTTGGTTGCAGCTGGCTTAAGGCTCGTTTACATTGCCATCAAATCAAGTCGGTCACACGGTTGTATACATAGTTTGTCGTCACTTTGACCATAACTCGTGTGATCCAACGGCTCATTTTATGGCACTGTAAACGAGTCTTTAGGACACTGACCCTGTCACCAGCTAGGAGACAAATGGTCATGTTGATTCCGCAGGCACAGACTCGCACAGGGTGTATAGCGGTCCTGGCTTTCCGATCGTCAGGAGTGCACACTCTGTGCTAATTTGAGGCCATTTGAGGCAATTTGTTGCGGCCACACGCGGAAACAAACCCGGCTTGAGAGAGTCGAACGCGTTACCGCTGAGCTGCTCTGTCGCAAAGGCTCTCTATTACAGTGTAATGTTTTAATTATCGGATTACAACTGGAACTTCCCAAACCTGTCGCAGTCGGGAAGAAACTCTTAAATTGTACTTCTTAATCGGGCAGCTGTTGATCGACACGTCACCACCGCTTTCTCTCGAGCCATAGCTGCGATGCTAAGAATGACAGGCGCTCGATATCACCTAGCAGCTTAGCTAGTGGCTCCTGACTGAGCAGCCATGTCTAGAGAAGTCCTATGCAAAGGCCTAACAGGCTTATAATATTTCTGCCTCACTATACTCTATTAAAAATAAACAAAGGAGGTCATATAACATCACTAATTTCATGCAGCCTTCTCCTGGTTCTTGAATTGAATTCCCGACTGTCCCAACTTTTCCTGGCGCCGAGCCCTATCGGAGACTGACAAAAGTGCAGTTCCAACAGATGTATAGCCAGAGGATTTTGCATTTTCTTACAGTGCACACTGTGGCATCAGATAGCGAATTGCAAGCGAGTTGAGTGCAATTCGATCATCGAACATGGCGATGCGTCGTAAAGCTGAGATGCGAGGGGCGCAGATCAGGCATCTAAATCTCTTTATCGGAAGTCCCCGTTGCCACGCAGGCCTTCCTCCGTTTCCTCCCATTCCGGAAAATACTTCGCATCGGTATAAAGGACTGGCATCCCGGCATGACAGGTTTCAGCGCGTCGTTTTCTCGGACACTTTTCTTCACCAAACGGTAAAAGGTTTCGACGGATGAAGTTCCCAACGGCTGAAAGCATGTATGCCTTGTATGTAGTCAGTCCGGACTTAAGAAGCTTTGACAGTCGAATTGCAACTGACTGGCTTAAGTGCTGGGAAAAGGCGCGTGTTAAAATTGTCTCTCGCGCCGAGACTTCACACCCTGTTTCTTGTTCAAAGCCGAATCAGGCACAGCGATGCACAGCTGATGAGATAAGGCCAGTTGTTCCGCTAACTCAACACCTCACATCGCACCTTGTCTTACCAGATACGCGGTAGGTCAAGTTTCAAAGTGAAAGCTGGTTGCTTGAAACATTTTCTAAGCCTTTATCGGTTTGATATAAACATAATCTGTTGAATAACATACTCGTAATTACGAGCTCGTAAGCTCATTTAGTCACTGAAAACTTAATCCAGTTCACTACAATTTGAAAACGTTTTAGAAATTATGGGCAACCCTGACGCAACGCCTTCACGGCGAAATCAATCCCACAGCCAGCACCGAGGCAATTCTGGACATTTCGCTGACTCCTGAGCACATGCAAGCGCGCCAATACTGTACACAGGCACGCACTCATGCATGTACACACGCTCAAACAGGATGTAAAGTGGCCCAAGGCAGACTATCAACAGTGGTACACTGACCAATCATCAAGCCATCCAATGGCAAAGAGAACATTCTTTTCAACTCTCCAATTGCAATCTCGTATTGGCCTCAGCCAATAGCATTTGGAGGACGGATTTCACATTCGTCTTTCTACTTTAGGCGTCAAACTCTACATGTGCCATATGCAATAAGCCGCCACTAATTATGCATCAAGTGCACAAAGCTTCAATAAGCCTGCTTCGTACAAGTTGCGGCACTATAAATAGAAATTGCTGCTACTGGAAAAATCAGAGGACAGCAATGCTTCTGCTCACTGTTGCACTTCTGCTGACTCTGTACCAGTCAGTCACAGCGGATTTGCCAGCTCTAGCAGCAGGGCGTCCGCGGGCGTCCAAGTTGGCCGCCACTCTGACCGTCTGCGAAGGCGCCTCCAGTGACGATTTTCGCGTCCAGCTGTCAGACCTGCCGCTGCCAGTCAGCGAAAGCGGCTTCGCACTGAGCCGAGGTGCTGCGACCGCGCAACCGTTTGTGATTGAGGCGGGCAGGTGGCTCACGTTGAACGGGCCGCTTGACCGAGAGGCACTGTGCGGCGCACTAGGGGGGCAGTCATCGCAATGCCAAGTTGAGTGCTGTCGGTTGCTCAGACTGGAACCAGTGGGTTTCCATCAACCTCAATTCAGCTTAGTGAAGGTGAGTGCCAGAATCTTTCCTATTTTCAACAAAAGCGGCGAAATTAGATGCATCAGTGCGCTTATATTTGCGTTAGTGGTTGGTGACAATGACTTGAAAGTACTGTTTACAACCTTGCAAATTACGAGCACGAGTCAGACGGCAAAGATCCCGCCCGGATTAAGGTGTTCCAGAGCCCAAGCAAGTACAGCAGCTAAAAGTGTTGTTACTCATCGTCTCATACAATCCAGATTGTAATTTTGGACGTCAACGACAACCCGCCAGTGTTTCAAGACGGCAGCCGTCGCCGCTACGCGCTGACAGAGGACACGCCGTCGGGATTCAGCCTGTCGCTGCCGGTCGCTTTGGACGCTGACGAGCCGGGGTTGAACGGGGCGATAAGCGAGTACCGGCTGGCTGCTAAGCGGCCAGACGAGGCGCAGTTCGATCGGCATTTTCGTCTGCTGCCGCTCGAGTCTGGCGAAGTTCAACAGCCGACAGTGAAGCTGCTAGCGCCACTGGATCGAGAGGCCAATCCTGACGGTTTTGGCTTCGTCTTGGCGGCAGTGGACGGCGGAGAACCTGCGCTGACCGGCTGCCTGACGGTAACGCTGGAGGTCGTAGACGTCAATGATCGACGACCGCGGTTTGTCTGGCCAGTGCAATCTGGCTTGACCGCAATTTTAGTTAACGAGACAAGCCGCCCGGTCTCTGATTCGATTCGCAGTTGTGGATGAAGACCTTGGAGAGAATGGGCGAATTAGCTGTCAGATCAGGTGCGTCTGT
Organism: Macrostomum lignano; assembly: GCA_002269645.1. Classification (NCBI taxonomy): domain Eukaryota; kingdom Metazoa; phylum Platyhelminthes; family Macrostomidae; genus Macrostomum; species Macrostomum lignano. The sequence continues at coordinate 74,166 of NIVC01001664.1, read as the reverse complement.
TTTGATGGACCTTGCAAAGTCAAAGTGCCATTATAGGGTAGGTTTTAGTCTCGGTTGTAGCGTCGGACTCACTACTGAAAGGTCGTCTGGTACAATTTGTGTCCTTGAGTGAGACATTTCACTCTGCATTGCTTCAGTTCACCCAGCTGTAAATGGGTGACAGCATTAGCTGGGTAATTGAGGGTGTGTGTGGCGACTCCCCAGTCCTTGGGCTGAACAGCCGTACGCAGCCTTCGGATGCGCCTCGCAATAGCTGCGGCTGAGCTGTCGGTTGCCCATTCTCAATCATTTATTATATAAAAGACCTTGAACTCCTTTACTGTGGCCATACTTGGGCCATCTAACCTTTTAGGCGGCATAAACAGCAGTCAGGTTAATAGTTACGCCTTGCACCCCCCCTTGAATTCGTGTTGAACAGACCGCTGCCGGCGGCGCTGCTGGCCCGGCATCTGCTGCCCGAGCGTCACCTGGAGCTGCACCGAACTGACGGTGCAGGTTTCGGCTCCGATCTTTTATCGAAAGGCGCCTCCAACTGGAAGATCTTGGCGCCGCGGGACTGGACTACGAGCTGACGCCGCGACTAGAGCTCCTGCTGGTGGCCAGCGACTTCGGCAGTCCGCCGCTCGACGCCACCGCCACGCTGACTGTGTCAGTTGCCAACCTAGACGACAACCCGCTGACAGTCACCATCTGGCGCGGCGGTTCCAGGCGACAGCGCGTCGACGTCCCGGAGAATCGGCCGCCGGCCTCCAGGTGGCGACAGTGGAGGCACGGGACCTGGACTTTGCGTCGCCAGGCGAAGCCGAAGCACGCGTCCGGTGCCGCCTGGATGCGGGCGACGTAGACAACGGCTACTTCAGGTGGGACTGTAGCTATCGCGCTAAACAGCGCTAACCCAAGGTTTTCATAACACAGTAGTTTTTCTCCGATTTGGCGCGTTCAACAGTCTCCAGTAGCATTTTTTCCTGAATGAATTCCATGCACTTGTGAAGTCACCTTGGACCAAATGCTTGCTAGATTCACAATCACGTGATAGTTGAAGGTACGGAATCGTCCAATGAGTGTTGGAAAAAGTGGAAAAGTGGATAATTTCTATCTTGGTTGAACACGAGTAGTAGAGGATAACACAACTCTGCCGCAGGGAAAGCCACGGAAATTCCGTGGGCCCGATCAGAAGGGCGCCTATGTGTTTGCATAGCTCAACTCTGCCGCAGGCAAAGCCATGGGAATTCCGTAGACTCCTAATGAGAGTACATAGGCGCCTCATGGAGGAATCCGCAAGTATGCACAAAGCCGAGCTAGGGGAATCTCTAGAAATTGTGTTGAGCGATTGGCAAATATCAGCGATATTTTATTGTATTCAGTATTATACTAATACTTTATTATATAATTTTATAGGCAATAACAAACTTCTGTAAACAAAAATAGTGGTAGCCAAGCCTCTCTCCCGCTGTCTGGAAGCTGGCGGCGGCGGCGGCTTTGTTGCTGAAAGGAGAGAGTGGATCAGTTTTATTGCCACCTCGACTGGGTGGGGTAAAGTTGGCGGCGTATGAAGATTGTCCATAGAACGTGACTGTTGCGTCTTGATACAAACGCAACTTCTAGTGGTCCTTGTTCTCGTATGCACTCTGCTCGTGCATAGCGTCGCTCTGGAGGGCATTACCCGAATAGTACCACTATTTCTTCGAACATCAGTTTCTTCAAGTCGTGATTTCACGAATGTCCGAAAACACCTTCATCGCGCAGACTCCAGCCAGCAGCTGCAACCCACGCACCAGGCATCGGCCCGGCAGCGGCGGCGCCAGGGAGTTTCTTCTCATCACCTCGGCGACGCTCGACAGGGAGTTGATCGCCGAGCACCTGCTGCGAGTCGCCTGTTGGACTGACAGCGACGCAACGACAACGAAGTTGACAGCGACAGCAACGCTAACCGTGGCTGTCACCGACGAGAACGACTGCGCGCCGGAGTTCGCGGCGCCGGCCTACACCGGCCGCGTGGCGGAGAACTCGCCGCTGGGCCGCGCTGTCGCTGCCCAGACTGACAGCCGTGGACAGAGACGCCGCACCCAACAACCGTGTCGCCTATCGACTCGACGGTAAAGACGCTTCGGCGTTCAGCGTCGAGGAGCGCAGTGGAGAGCTGCGAGTGTCTTCAGTCTTGGACTTTGAGGAGCGCAGCAGGCCGTTCAGCTTCCGCGCTCTGGCCGTCGATCCAGCCAGCAACGCGACCGCCATCGCCGAAACGAGCATAGTCATTAAAGTGGTCGATGCTAACGACAACGCCCCGATCATTTTGCCGGGCAGGCGGCGATTCCGTCTGGATCCGACGGCGCCAGCTGGCAGCCTCGTCGGCCAACTCGAAGCCGCCGATGCAGACGGCGATCCTCGGAACCGGCGCCTGCGCTTCAGCATTGTCCGACAGACGGGCAGCGGAGACGCGACGATGACATCGATGATAGCGCGGCGCTATTTTGAGGTTCACCCGAGCACCGGGGAGATCCGGCTGGCTGCGCCGTTCAGAGACGCCGCCTCATCTGCGGAGGCTCGCCAGTTCCGTTTCCGGGTGCGTGTCGACAATGAGCTGCCGCTGGAGCACGGCACCGGATATTCACCGGCTTCAGTTGCCGAGATTTGCATCGATGTCGGTCGGCCGTCATCGTCTCCTCCTCCGATGTTTTCAACGCCGCCGGTACCGGAGCTTCCTCCACGACTGTGCCGGCTGCCGCACGCTGTCCCGAGCGCGGATGCGTGGAGCCGCCCGACCCTCTGCCTGTCGATCTCGTCAACGATGCGGTGGTCGACGCGGATGGCCGGTTGGTCTGCGCAGTGCTGAGCTACGGAGTCGCGTCGCTGGCTGGCGGCAGCTTTGAGGCGACATTCGGTGAGCCACAGCCGCTTCAGCCAGACAGCTCTCACGGCGAGCTTTACTTCGAGCTGCCACCAGACAAAGGAAGTCAACGCATCTGTCTTCGGCGACTTCCTCCAAAGAGTTCCTCCGCTGCACAGGGCGAGCTGGAGGTCAAGACTTTCCTGCTGCCGATGCGGCTGATAAATCGCGCGGTTTCTGTGGATTCCGCGGGGCGGACCTACCGGCTGCTCGTCACGGCCGCCTTGCGACAGCGCCGGCGGCAGCCAGCGGGGTGGGGAGCGGCGTCCGCCAGCCGAAGCGGCAGCCGCAAGCTGGTCTTCGCCGTCGCCGTTGCAACCCTGTGCGTGGGTGTCGGCGTTGTTCTGATCACAGCGATCGCCCTGACCGGCTTCGCCGTGGCTTGCGCGCGGCGGCTACGGGTGCAGCAGCAGCGCGAGGACGGAGCGGGTGAGTGCGCGAGAGCTTCTTGCTTGATGTGGCGCTTCATGAGATTCCATGGGATTATCCATTAGAATCGATGATATTCAATAAGATTATCCATTAGAATCGATGAGATTCAATAAGATTATCCATTAGAATCGATGATATTCAATAAGATTATCCATTAGAATCGAAGAGATTCCGTGAGATTATCAATTAGAATCGATGAGATTCAATAAGATTATCAATTAGAATCGTTGAGATTCCACGAGTTTATCCATTAGAATCAATGAGATTCCATGAGATTTTCAGTTAGAATTGATGAGATTCCATGAGATTATCAATTAGAATCGTTGAGATTCCACGAGTTTATCCATAAGAATCAATGAGATTCCATGAGGTTATCAGTTAGAATCGATGAGATTCCATAAGATTATCAATTAGAATCGTTGAGATTCCACGAGTTTATCCATTAGAATCGATGAGATTCCATGAGATTATCAATTAGAATCGTTGAGATTCCACGAGTTTATCCATAAGAATCAATGAGATTCCATGAGATTATCAGTTAGAATCGATGAGATTCCATGAGATTATCAATTAGAATCGTTGAGATTCCACAAGTTTATCCATTAGAATCGATGAGATTCCATGAGATTATCAATTAGAATCGTTGAGATTCCACAAGTTTATCCATTAGAATCGATGAGATTCCATGAGATTATCAGTTAGAATCGTTGAGATTCCACAAGTTTATCCATTAGAATCGATGAGATTCCATGAGATTATCAGTTAGAATCGATGAGATTCCATGATATTATCCATTAGAATCGATGAGATTGCATAAGAATCAATGACATTCCATGAGATTATCAATTAGAATCGATGAGATTCCATGAGATTATCAATTAGAATCGTTGAGATTCCACGAGTTTATCCATAAGAATCAATGAGATTCCATGAGATTATCAGTTAGAATCGATGAGATTCCATGAGAATCATCTGATATTTTCATTGAGAATCGGAGATTACGTTAGATCATTGACTTTCATTCACCCTGTGGCGTGTTTATGCAAGAGAACTGCAATGATTTCAGAGCAACAAGCATATTATACTATTGGAGAACAGCCGATGGGTCACGCTGCCAGCACAGATGAATTCTCCAGCTCAGTGAACGGAACCGTGAGTGCAAAAGCTGTTCCCCACAACAGTTTGCGAGTAAGATAAGAAACCGCAGAGGACTAACAAGCTGTCTTAATGAGCTCAGCCGGCTTTCTTGGCTAGAAAGCAAGACTAAAAAGATTCGGCCCACTTTTGAGTAGAGGGAAAATTCGCCTGACCAACGTCTTGCTTTTTTTTAAATCAAAGCAAATCAGACAAGCCAAAGCCGGTTCGCGAAAATGCGTAATAAAATTTGTACGACAGGTGAGCAGCAGATGCTCATTAATGCTTCGATGCTCAGTTATCAAAGCCAGAATCTGATACTCTAACGAACGAAATGGAATGTGCGGCAGTCTAACTGTTGTTTTAGCTAACAGAAAAGTAGATGGTGTACTTTATTGGCAAATACGAGTACAAGGCTAAAATATATGGTAAAACTATGTAAACTAGTGGTATAAATTAATGATTGACAGTTGCAAGACATGCTTGAAGCCAATTTCGTTATTAACAAGGAATGACAGGTGAGAGGCCACTGGAAAGGACAGGTGAAACAGGGAATGAAGAGGCGACTGGGGTACAGGTGGAACAGGGAATGAAGAGGCGACTGGAGCACAGATGGAACAGGGAATGAAGAGGCGACTGGGGCACAGGTGGAACAGGGAATGAAGAGGCCACTGAGTGACAGGTGGAACAGGGAATGAAGAGGTCACCGAAGGACAGGTGGAACAGGGAATGAAGAGGTCACTGAATGACAGGTGGAACAGGGAATGAAGAGGTTACCGAAGGACAGATGGAACAGGGAATGAAGAGGTCACCGAAGGACAGATGGAACAGGGAATGAAGAGGCCACTGAGTGGCAGTTGGAACAGGGAATGAAGAAGCGACCGGGGTGCAGGTGGAACAGGGAATGAAGAAGCGACCGGGGTGCAGGTGGAACAGGGAATGAAGAGGCCACTGAGTGGCAGTTGGAACAGGGAATGAGGAAGCGACCGGGGCGCAGGTGGAACAGGGAATGAAGAAGCGACCGGGGCGCAGGTGGAACAGGGAATGAAGAAGCGAACGGGGCGCGAGTGGAACAATGAATGAGGAAGCGACCGGGGTGCAGGTGGAACAGGGAATGAGGAAGCGACCGGGGCGCAGGTGGAACAGAGGACGAAAAGCTTTTAATTTCTGTTCCCATTGCAGACCAACCGAGCAGGACTGCAGTTGTCATTCAGGACACCAAACTGCCTACTAACAGAAGACTGCATTGACCAGATGCACAGCAGCACTGTATAGCAGAAAGTGTCGCTCTAAACAGAATGAATGACAGGATGAAGATAATTATTGCGAATTTATTACTATATATTAACTGATTATAAATATAAACTATCAGAACCCGCGCAAAGCTGGCTGTTATTACAGGTATATTGATTATTTATTAATCGCCGTTATTTTGTATTACAGAGCAGTTCAAAGCAAATCAATTACGAGTAGAAATAGTCAATAGAAGAATAAACTGCTTGCGGAGTAAAAATGCCAGGTGTCGTATTTGTAAACGCATCGTGAATAGCGGAGCCAACCGCTCTCACCAATCGGCCATGATAACCTCGTCCATGAACTTTTTATACACGGCCATGAACCTGGCCACGAAAGCCTCCAGATGGAAGATGGCCTTCTGGCCAAGCCGCATCCTGTGCTCGTACTCGGCGCCAAGAGTCAGCACCTCGGCCTTCAGCGTACCGTCGCATGAGCTGATCAGCTCGGTGACCAGGCAGCGCATGATGAGGTCAGGCGGGACGCAGTGGCTCAGCAGTTCGTACAGGCGAGTTCGGACAATCAGCAGGCGAGCCGGGCTCTGCTCTTCCAGCACTTTCTTGGCCGTCTCTTTCAGGTAGAGCTGCCAATCGCCCAGGCAAACTGACTGGTCCGGATCGAAGGGCTGCTGCTGGGCTCTGCAGGCCTCGGCCATTAGCAGGGCTCGACGCAGGTTGCGCTCGGACGCCTGGGCGATGCGGCGGGCCAGACTGTCCGGCAGGCTCAGGCCCTCCTTGCGGCAGGTGCCTTGCAGCACCTGAACAATCTGTAAGGGTAGAGAGTGGGGAATCCACAGTTCTAAAAATAACCCACCTCACTTCCAGCAAATCGGCGGCTTTTATTCCACACCCACCTCACTCCCAGCCAATTAGCAACTCTCATTCCATACAAACCTCACTCTCAGCCAATCAGCGGCTTTCATTCCCCACCGAACCCACTCCCAGCCAATCAGCGGCGCTCATTTCCCACCGTACCCACTCCCAGCCAATCAGCGGCGCTCATTCCATACAAACCTTACTCTCAGCCAATCAGCGGCTTTCATTCCCCACCGAACCCACTTCCAGCTAATCAGCGGCACTCATTACCCACCGAATCCACTCCAAGCCAATCAGTGGCGCTCATTCCATACAAACCTCACTCTCAGCCAATCAGCGGCGCTCATTACACACCGAATCCACTCCCAGCCAATCAGCGGCGCTCGTTCCCTACCAAACCCACTCCCAGCCAATCAGCGGCGCTCATTCCCCACCGAAACCCACTCCCAGCGAATCCGTAGACCCGCAATAAAACTGACCTCATCCTCTGTAGGCGCAGATACTCTAACAGCCAAACATCGACTGCGAATGGCCTGAATAACTTTGCTAGTGCTGTTGGCGCACAGGATGAGCCGGCAGGTGGCCATGTACTTTTCCATGGTGCGGCGCAGAGCGTGCTGGGCGTCTTTTGTAAGCCGGTCGACTTCGTTTAGCACCACCACTGAAACAGAAACAGGAGAATGTGACGGCGCCTTAATTAATCCCCGTTTAATAGGAAAGAACTGTTTTTTGTCGCAAAGGATACTGCTATTTAGCAGAGGGAAAGGATCGGTGTATGTATGAATGATTCACTCCTGTTTGTCGGTAAGAGACCCCCTTGGCTGTAGGTAAGAGACACCCCTCTCTGCAGGTAACAGACACCCCTGTATGCAGGTAAGAGACACCCCTATATGCAGGTAGGAGACACCCCTGTCTGCAGGTAAGAGACACCCCTGTATGCAGGTAAGAGACACCCCTGCATGCAGGTAAGAGACACCCCTGTCTGCAGGTAAGAGACACCCCTGCATGCAGGTAAGAGACACCCCTATCTGTAGGTAAGAGACACCCCTGCATGCAGGTAAGAGACACCCCTGTCTGCAGGTAAGAGACACCCCTGCATGCAGGTAAGAGACACCCCTATCTGTAGGTAAGAGACACCCCTGCATGCAGGTAAGAGACACCCCTGTCTGCAGGTAAGAGACACCCCTATCTGTAGATAAGAGACACCCCAATCTGCAGGTATAAGAGACACTCCCTATCTGTAGGTGAGAGACAGCCCTATCTGTAGGTAAGAGACACCCTAATCTGTAGGTAAGAGACACCCCTTTCTGTAGGTAAGAGACACCCCTTTCTGTAGGTAAGAGACACCCCTTTCTGTAGGTAAGAGACACCCCTATCTGTAGGCAAGAGACACCCCTATCTGTAGGTAAGAGACACCCCAATCTGCAGGTAAGAGACACCCCTATCTGTAGGTAAGAGACACCCCAATCTGCAGGTAAGAGACACCCCTATCCGTAGGTAAGAGACACCCCTTTCTGTAGGTAAGAGACACCCCTGCATGCAGGTAAGAGACACCCCTGTATGCAGGTAAAGGAGCCGGTATAACCGGTATAAAGAGATATTGCTACCAACAATCAAATCAGCTGCCCAAATACACAGCAAAATCACCTTTAAACTCGCGCTGCTGACTGGCATCCAGTTGATTAACCGAGGCCACCTGTTTAATCAACTCCATGACAACAACCCGATCGTAGATGCCGGCATCGCCCGGACTGACCTCCAGATGAAAATTCGACGAAACAGTTTCAATTTCAACTTTCCGTTTTGACGGCGCGGTGAAGCTCTGCTGCTCCAACCGGAGCCGCTCAACGCCGGCTCCGTACAGCTCCCGCAGTAGCGCGTGAATGCGAGTCTTCTTGCCCGCCCCAGGGGGCCCGTACACCAGCAGATGGGGGAAGTCGCCAGACTCCACCAGGGCTCGAAGGCGGTCGGCTTGATCAGTGTGATAGTCTAGCTTGTCCAGCCGCTTGGGCCTGTACTTGTCTACCCAGAGACTCATTGTGACTGGTCAGATCTGAGGGGTGGCGCGACAGAGAGATGAGTAGAGAAATGAGTAGACAGATGAGTAGACGGATAAGTAGAGAAATGAGTAGACAGATAAGTAGAGAGATGAGTAGACATATAAGTAGACAGAAAAGTAGACAGATGAGTAGACAGATAAGTAGAGAGTTGAGTAGACAGAAAAGTAGACAGATAAGTAGAGAGATGAGTAGAGATGAGTAGACAGATAAGTAGAGATGAGTAGAGAGATGAGTACGAGCCGTAGACAGGTAAGTAGAGAGATGAGTAGAGATGAGTAGACAGATAAGTAGAGAAATGAGTAGACAGATAAGTAGAGAGATGAGTAGACATATAAGTAGACAGAAAAGTAGACAGATGAGTAGACAGATAAGTAGAGAGTTGAGTAGACAGAAAAGTAGACAGATAAGTAGAGAGATGAGTAGAGATGAGTAGACAGATAAGTAGAAATGAGTAGAGAGATGAGTACGAGCCGTAGACAGGTAAGTAGAGAGATGAGTAGAGATGAGTAGACAGATAAGTAGAGATGAGTAGAGAGATGAGTACGAGCCGTAGACAGGTAAGTAGAGAAATGAGTAGACAGATAAGTACTCGTATATATGAGTAGACAAATAAGTCGGAGAGGCGAAAGAGATGACAAAGATATACTACAAAGACATAGGAATTCTAGAAAAAAGCCGAAGTATTAAATAATTTAATAAGCAAGCTACTGTACACAATGAAGACATCCTAACTAGTATATTTATTAAGCTCATAAATAGGTCCATACTAAATAAAACTATTAATTTACAAAAAAATTATGCTTGAACCATTCTTCAGTTTACTATAAACAGTACTAAACATGAAGAATCAAGGACACTGAGGGGAGCGGAGAGGCAGATTCAAGGACACTGAGGGGAGCGGAGAGGCAGATTCAAGGACACTGAGGGGAGAGGAGAGGCACATTCAAGGACACTGAGGGGAGCGGAGAGGCACATTCAAGGACACTGAGGGGAGCGGAGAGGCACATTCAAGGACACTGAGGGGAGCGGAGAGGCAGATTCAAGGACACTGAGGGGAGCGGAGAGGCAGATTCAAGGACACTGAGGGTAGCGGAGAGGCAATTCAAGGACACTGAGGGAGCGGAGAGGCAGATTCAAGGACACTGAGGGGAGCGGAGAGGCAATTCAAGGACACTGAGGGGAGCGGAGAGGCAATTCAAGGACACTGAGGGGAGCGGAGAGGCAATTCAAGGACACTGAGGGGAGCGGAGAGGCACATTCAAGGACACTGAGGGGAGCGGAGAGGCACATTCAAGGACACTGAGGGGAGCGGAGAGGCAATTCAAGGACACTGAGGGGAGCGGAGAGGCAATTCAAGGACACTGAGGGGAGCGGAGAGGCAGATTCAAGGACACTGAGGGGAGCGGAGAGGCACATTCAAGGACACTGAGGGGAGCGGAGAGGCAATTCAAGGACACTGAGGGGAGCGGAGAGGCACATTCAAGGACACTGAGAGGAGCGGAGAGGCACATTCAAGGACACTGAGGGGAGCGGAGAGGCAATTCAAGGACACTGAGGGGAGCGGAGAGGCACATTCAAGGACACTGAGGGGAGCGGAGAGCCACATTCAAGTAGTTATAACCTGCGCTCCAAATAGCACATCGCATTGCTATCAATGTTCGTGCTCATGCCTACATCGAGTTGAGAGAGAAAGCCTATCTAGCTCTTATCAAAGACCAGCATCCAGTTATTGGCCGGCATCTCGTGCCTGGCCGACAGGGCCATCCCGGCGGCTTCGGCCAAGCCGGCCAGATAGGCCGTGTCCCGCAGGCCCCAGTCGGGATTTCGGGCGCGAAGCGACCGATTAAAATCGGCGTTACTCTGCGGATAGATGGCGCCGTCAATAGCGTAGGGTCCGTAGGTGATGAGGCGGCCACCGGCAGGCAGCAGGTTGCCAGCATTGGCGAACAGGCCTTCAACAGCGGCCGTGGAGCTGATGTGAATCATGTTGGCGCAGAATATAATGTCCGGCCGGCCGAAAGGCGGCTCCGGACACGGCCGTTTAGAAATGTCCAACCGCATGGGCGGCAGGCAGACATTAGACAGGCTGCGGCAGTGCGCCTCAATGCTGGCAAAGCTGCTGCTGCTGCTCTGGTCTTGATTGTCAATCTCGGACGGCTGGATTTGAAGGCCGCGATCGGCCAGGCCGGCGGCCAGATGAGCACAGTGCTGTCCGGTGCCGGACGCGATCTCCAGCATTCGGCAGGCGGCTCCATCAGCGGGCACGTACTGCCGCATGATGGCCAAGATTGGCTCCTTGTTGCGCTCCGCTGCTGGGGCAATCATTTTTATAGTTTTGATGTTTTTAAAGCTAGAGCTTGAATGTCTACTGATAGTAGCTAATAGTGAGAGAGCTGGTCCGGCTGTGGACAGAGTCTTGGCGATTAGCGGCATAAATTGTTGGCTTTTGTTTTTCAATTTTACGTTGAAACTGACTGCTTCACTGGTTAATTGAGGGGCAAAGAGGCAGATTTAGGGACTGAAAGATGGAGCAGAGAGGCAGATTCAAGGACACTGAGGGGAGCGGAGAGGCAGGGTCAAGGACACTGAGGAGAGCGGAGAGGCAGATTCAAGGACACTGAGGGGAGCGGAGAGGCAGGGTCAAGGACACTGAGGGGAGCGGAGAGGCAGATTCAAGGACACTGAGGGGAGCGGAGAGGCAGGGTCAAGGACACTGAGGGGAGCGGAGAGGCAGATTCAAGGACACTGAGGGGAGCGGAGAGGCACATTCAAGGACACTGAGCTAGGGGAGCGGAGAGGCAATTCAAGGACACTGAGGGGAGCGGAGAGGCAGGGTCAAGGACACTGAGGGGAGCGGAGAGGCAGATTCAAGGACACTGAGGGGAGCGGAGAGGCACATTCAAGGACACTGAGGGGAGCGGAGAGGCACATTCAAGGACACTGAGGGGAGCGGAGAGGCAATTCAAGGACACTGAGGGGAGCGGAGAGGCAATTCAAGGACACTGAGGGGAGCGGAGAGGCACATTCAAGGACACTGAGGGGAGCGGAGAGGCACATTCAAGGACACTGAGGGGAGCGAAGAGCCACATTCAAGGACACTAAGGGGAGCGGAGAGCCACATTTAAGGACACTGAGGGGAACGGAGAGGCACATTCAAGGACACTGAGGTGAGCGAAGAGCCACATTCAAGGACACTAAGGGGAGCGGAGAGCCACATTCAAGAACACTAAGGGGAGCGGAGAGGCACATTCAAGGACACTGAGGGGAGCAGAAAGACAGATAATTTCACATAATCCATATACAAAAACTGATGAAGACAACATCAGCCGCCACAACAGACAGTATTAATTGAACAAAATTGTGCACTTATATATTTCGGTGAAAAGCTCCAGCAGGAGCAGCAAGAGTGACAGAGATTATATAAAGAGTTGAAAAAAAACTGAAAAGCAAGTACCTATTCTGACAGAGTCAAATGCAAACGCACTCATGCAATGCTAAGTGTACAAACCAGAGTGCAAGGCGCGTCAGTCTATGATTGAATAATCAGGTTGGCGAGGTCTGGTAAAAATCCAATTTAAACACACTGTAGCATAATCAGACACAGAGAACAGTAGGCACAAAAAGTAAACAGAGGACAAAAAAGCATTATTTAATTTTTCACTAAATGCTGGCGTGAGCTGTAGGTTAATCCTGCTTTCTTATGATCACTCGGACTTGAAAGAAATCGTTCAAACAGCTCAAAATACTACAGAGAAAACGCGAAAACAAAACAAAAACAACAACAAAAAAACGCGGACGCAATGGTTAGCACCGTATATAGAAAATAAATGTTTTTTGGTCGCTATATTAAAAAGTACAAAATGTTCTACAAAAAATCAAGCCGGCGAAAATGCCTGAAAGCAATCTAAAAAAACTCCGATTACTTTCAATCAAACGGCTTTGTATCTTCAGCTTTAACGTAGGCGCTTTCGCTAACCACAGCTGGTCCGTTGCTGGGGTCAGTCTCCAGGCTCTCCTCTTCATCATCCTCGTCATCGTCTTCAAATTCGAAATCACGCAATTCGGTTGGCACGGGGCACTCCGGTGTGGATAGTCGGCAATCGTTGCTGCTGTTGTTGTTATTGTTGTTGTTGTTGTCGTTGTTGTTGTTGTTATTGAGCAGCTGAGTGTTGGGCGAGCGGCCGCCGTCATTGCCATAATAAGAACCGTAATTATAATAATAGTTGTCGGACAATCCGCTACTGTCGGCGCTGGAGAATCTGCTAGAATCTTGTTGTTCTCGCGATTGCTGCTGTTGATGCTGTTGCTGGCAAAAGCAAGCTGGCTTCTGCTGCTGCTGCTGCTGATGGTACTGCATTAGCGTCGATGGCGAATCCGACAAAAACTGCCTCTGAAACTGCTCGTCCAGGCCGCAGTCGCTACTAAAGAGATAAGCGTCTGGAGAATACGAGTAGAAAGCCGATGACGTCATCGAGGCCTGAGCCGGGGGCTGAGGAAGAGACGGTGGCGGCGGAGGCGTAGCCGATGGAAACTGGGAGGCGACATCGCGTCTTCCATAGTAGCCAGCAGGGCTGGGTGCAGTATAGGCGGTATAGGCGACTGGCCGATGCTGCTGCTGATAAGGATGCTGGTAGTAACGCGCCTGATCGTAATAACTCGGCATCGACTGCTGCGGTAGCTGCTGCTGCTGCTGCTGATTGGCGCAATAGGCCGAATAATAAAATTGCCAGTAAGAATTGTAAACAGATTGCTGCTGCTGCTGCTGATATCGGGGTTGTTGAAATTGCGGCGGCGGCGGCTGTATTGAGGGCGGAGAAATTTGAAGCGAACAATTATTATTGAAGCCAGGATGACTATTATAGGCGCAGTAGTGAGGAACTGGCAAAGATAGCGCGATAGGCTGCTGCTGCTGTTGCTGCTGCTGAGGCGGCAGCGGAAATTGAAACGCGGCAGTTGAATTGGCCGACGATGGCGTTGATGTGGCTGAGGACGCTGGCAATAGTGGCGGCGGCCGGACGGTGCTACTAGCGGCAACTCGGGGCCGCTTAGCCGCAGGCGGATACTCGATGCCAATCAGCTGTACGGAGTCGTCAACCGAGCTGCTGCCGGCCGGGTCTGAAGCGACTCGGCGAGACAGAAGCGACTGGAATGGCGGCAGCAGGCGCGGCCGGATCGGCTGGTAGCGCCCGATGCCGCTAGCGGCAGTTGCAGCAGCGGAAGAAGCTGAAGCCGATGTTGAAGCAGACGATGCAGCTTTGCCCGGAGCTGCTTTTGGTGTCTTTGTTTGCCAATGAGGAGTTGGATAGGGTTGCTCATTGATAGGGGCTAGCGGCTGGGATATTTTAATGGACATTAACTTTGACATTTTAGAGGTACGGTTCAGCCTGAGGATCTGAGTGTTGCTGAGGATCTGAGAGTGTGTGTGGTTGAGGATCTGAGAGTGTGTGTGGTTGAGGATCTGAGAGTGTTGCTGAGGATCTGAGATTGTTGCTGAGGATCTGAGAGTGTGTGTGGTTGAGGATCTGAGAGTGTGTGTGGTTGAGGATCTGAGAGTGTTGCTGAGGATCTGAGAGTGTTGCTGAGGATCTGAGATTGTTGCTGAGGATCTGAGAATGTGGTTGAGGATCTGAGAGTGTTGCTGGGGAACTGAGAGTGTTGCTGAGGATCTGAGATTGTTGCTGAGGATCTGAGATTGTTGCTGAGGATCTGAGATTGTTGCTGAGGATCTGAGATTGTTGCTGAGGATCTGAGATTGTTGCTGAGGATCTGAGATTGTTGCTGAGGATCTGAGAGTGTTGCTGAGGATCTGAGATTGTTGCTGAGGATCTGAGAGTGTTGCTGAGGATCTGAGAGTGTTGCTGAGGATCTGAGAGTGTGGCTGAGGATCTGAGAGTGTTGCTGAGGATCTGGGATTGTTGCTGAGGATCTGAGATTGTTGCTGAGGATCTGAGATTGTTGCTGAGGATCTGAGAGTGTTGCTGAGGATCTGAGATTGTTGCTGAGGATCTGAGAGTGTTGCTGAGGATCTGAGAGTATTGCTGAGGATCTGAGATTGTTGCTGAGGATCTGAGAGTGTTGCTGAGGATCTGAGAGTATTGCTGAGGATCTGAGATTGTTGCTGAGGATCTGAGATTGTTGCTGAGGATCTGAGAGTGTTGCTGAGGATCTGAGAGTATTGCTGAGGATCTGAGAGTGCTACTGAGGATCTGAGAGTGTTGCTGAGGATCTGAGAGTATTGCTGAGGATCTGAGAGTGCTACTGAGGATCTGAGAGTGTGGCTGAGGATCTGAGAGTGTAGTTGAGAATCAAAGTGTTTCTGCCCAATATGAATATGGGAAACTATGGTGCCAGTGAGCCACACACACACACACACACACACACACACAACTATAGCTCCGGTGACTCACCCCACAAGGCTTCCGCTCGACGTCCAAATCGTAGTTTTCGCTAGTTGACGAAGACGCCGCATGAAACCTGCACTGGCGGATGAAGTCCAGCTTCCTCTTGTCGGGAAAGCAGTCGGCACGCTGGCAGTAGTATAGCTTAGACGACAAGTCCAGCGCGGCCCACTCAGACTTGAGCTTCCGATCGAAAGCTTTGCCTTTAACAGCCGCAGCGATAACCGGAGATCTGTCCTGCTTAAATAGCCGATAGGGCTTAGTGTTGCTGCTAGACAAATAATGCAACTCCCCGGCTGTTAGCGAAGCCCGAAACCGATCCATGTCGCAGCTGTACTACTGCCGCTGCAAGTAGTTAAGTAGTAATAATGAAAAAATTGGATGCAAAATTGAAGTAAATTAGAAAAAAATGCATAAAACCTCATAAAAACAGTGGAATATAATGGATGGAAAATTTGTGATTGGAATCTCATGGGTGGAGATTGTGGGTGGATTCTCATGGGCTGAGATTTGTGGGTGGAATCTCAGGGGCTAAAATTTGTGGGTGGAATCTTATGGATGGAAATTTGTGGTTGGAATCTCATAGGTGGAGATTGTGGGTGGAATCTCATGGACTGAGATTTGTGGGTGGAATCTCATGGATGGAAATTTGAGTGGAATCTCATAGGTGGAAATTGTGGGTGGAATCTCATGGGCTGAGATTTGTGGGTGGAATCTCATGGGCTGAAATTTGTTGGTGGAATCTCATGGGCTGAAATTTGTTGGTGGAATCTCATAGGTGGAGATTGTAGATGGAATCTCATGGGCTGAGATTTGTGGGTGGAATCTCATAAGGCTGAAATTTGTTGGTGGAATCTCATAGGTGGAGATTGTGGGTGGAATCTCAGGGGCTAAAATTTGTGGGTGGAATCTTATGGATGGAAATTTGTGGTTGGAATCTCATAGGTGGAGATTGTGGGTGGAATCTCATGGACTGAGATTTGTGGGTGGAATCTCATGGATGGAAATTTGAGTGGAATCTCATAGGTGGAGATTGTGGGTGGAATCTCATGGGCTGAGATTTGTGGGTGGAATCTCATGGGCTGAAATTTGTTGGTGGAATCTCATAGGTGGAGATTGTAGATGGAATCTCATGGGCTGAGATTTGTGGGTGGAATCTCATGGGCTGAAATTTGTTGGTGGAATCTCATAGGTGGAGATTGTGGGTGGAATCTCATGGGCTGAGATTTGTGGGTGGAATCTCAGGGGCTAAAATTTGTGGTTGGAATCTTATAGATGGAAATTTGTGGGTGGAATCTCATAGGTGGAGATTGTGGGTGGAATCTCATGGGCTGAGATTTGTGGGTGGAATCTCATGGATGGAAATCTGTGAGTGGAATCTTATGGATGGAAATTTGTTGGTGGAATCTCATGGGCTGAAATTTGTGGGTGGAATCTTATGGATGGAAATTTGTTGGTGGAATCTCATAGGTGGAGATTGTGGGTGGAATCTCATGGGCTGAAATTGTGGGTGGAATCTCATAGGTGGAGATTGTGGGTGGAATCTCATGGGCTGAAATTTGTGGGTGGAATCTTATGGATGGAAATTTGTGGGTGGAATCTTATGGATGGAAATTTGTGGGTGGAATCTCATGGATGGAAATTTGTGGTTGGAATCTCATAGGTGGAGATTGTGGGTGGAATCTCATGGACTGAGATTTGTGGGTGGAATCTCATGGATGGAAATTTGAGTGGAATCTCATAGGTGGAAATTGTGGGTGGAATCTCATGGGCTGAGATTTGTGGGTGGAATCTCATGGGCTGAAATTTGTTGGTGGAATCTCATGGGCTGAAATTTGTTGGTGGAATCTCATAGGTGGAGATTGTAGATGGAATCTCATGGGCTGAGATTTGTGGGTGGAATCTCATAAGGCTGAAATTTGTTGGTGGAATCTCATAGGTGGAGATTGTGGGTGGAATCTCAGGGGCTAAAATTTGTGGGTGGAATCTTATGGATGGAAATTTGTGGTTGGAATCTCATAGGTGGAGATTGTGGGTGGAATCTCATGGACTGAGATTTGTGGGTGGAATCTCATGGATGGAAATTTGAGTGGAATCTCATAGGTGGAGATTGTGGGTGGAATCTCATGGGCTGAGATTTGTGGGTGGAATCTCATGGGCTGAAATTTGTTGGTGGAATCTCATAGGTGGAGATTGTAGATGGAATCTCATGGGCTGAGATTTGTGGGTGGAATCTCATGGGCTGAAATTTGTTGGTGGAATCTCATAGGTGGAGATTGTGGGTGGAATCTCATGGGCTGAGATTTGTGGGTGGAATCTCAGGGGCTAAAATTTGTGGTTGGAATCTTATAGATGGAAATTTGTGGGTGGAATCTCATAGGTGGAGATTGTGGGTGGAATCTCATGGGCTGAGATTTGTGGGTGGAATCTCATGGATGGAAATCTGTGAGTGGAATCTTATGGATGGAAATTTGTTGGTGGAATCTCATGGGCTGAAATTTGTGGGTGGAATCTTATGGATGGAAATTTGTTGGTGGAATCTCATAGGTGGAGATTGTGGGTGGAATCTCATGGGCTGAAATTGTGGGTGGAATCTCATAGGTGGAGATTGTGGGTGGAATCTCATGGGCTGAAATTTGTGGGTGGAATCTTATGGATGGAAATTTGTGGGTGGAATCTTATGGATGGAAATTTGTGGGTGGAATCTCATGGATGGAAATTTGTGGTTGGAATCTCATAGGTGGAGATTGTGGGTGGAATCTCATGGGCTGAAATTTGTGGGTGGAATCTTATGGATGGAAATTTGTGGGTGGAATCTTATGGATGGAAATTTGTGGGTGGAATCTCATGGATGGAAATTTGTGGGTGGAATCTCATAGGTGGAGATTGTGGGTGGAATCTCATGGGCTGAAATTGTGGGTGGAATCTCATAGGTGGAGATTGTGGGTGGAATCTCATGGATGGAAATTTGTGGCTGGAATCTCATGGATGGAAATTTGTGAGTGGAATCTCATAGGTGGAGATTGTGGGTGGAATCTCATGGGCTGAGATTTGTGGGTGGAATCTCATGGGCTGAAATTTGTGGGTGGAATCTTATGGATGGAAATTTGTGGGTGGAATCTTATGGATGGAAATTTGTGGGTGGAATCTCATGGATGAAAATTTGTGGGTGGAATCTTATGGATGGAAATTTGTGAGTGGAATCTCATAGGTGGAGATTGTGGGTGGAATCTCATGGACTGAGATTTGTGGGTGGAATCTTATGGGCTGAAATTTGTGGGTGGAATCTTATGGATGTAAATTTGTTTGTGGAATCTCATGGATGGAAATTTGTGGGTGGAATCTCATGGGTGGAGATTGTGGGTGGAATCTCATGGGTGGAGATTGTAAGTGGAATCTCATGGGTGGAGATTGTGGGTGGAATCTCATGGATCTCATGGGTGGAGATTGTGGGTGGAATCTCATGGATCTCATGGGTGGAGATTGTGGGTGGAATCTCATGGATCTCATGGGTGGAGATTGTGGGTGGAATCTCATGGGTGGAGATTGTAAGTGGAATCTCATGGGTGGAGATTGTAAGTGGAATCTCATGGGTGGAGATTGTGGGTGGAATCTCATAGGTGGAGATTGTAAGTGGAATCTCATGGGTGGAGATTTTAAGTAGAATCTCATGGGTGGAGATTTTAAGTAGAATCTCATGGGTGGAGATTGTGGGTGGAATCTCATGGGTGTAGATCGTGAGTGGAATCTCACGAGGGGAGATTTCTGAGAGAAAAGCGTACCACAATGTGCAGAGATCTCATTAGCCTCCGAAGTAAGAGTTTCACAGGGGATACCAATGCTTACAAATTCTATATTTCTATTGTAGTTGTACTGGCAATTAAAGTACAAATAGTACTTCTGAAATTCAGAACAGCGTAAAAAGCTGCGAGAAGCAGTTGAGCAAGCTGCTTGTATTTTGGCAAGCCATTCTTTTGCAAGAAAAACCAAATAAAAATGCTTTCTTTTAAACAGCAAAACTAAAAAACTGAATATCTGGAAAAATACAGCACCAATTTACTGTGAGATTTTTACTGGCTAATATTAATGCAGACTTGCTTATGCTTTGCGGGAATTGCAATTGATGTTCAACTTGGACGAAACTGCTTAGAAAAGCAAGTGATAATAAAGAACAATAGAAAACAAATAAGGTGCGCTTTAGGATATGTTTTTGCAAAAAATAAACAAATGCTACAAATGTTTTCCGATCTTGCAAAAGAATGAAAATAAAGCTCGGAAAGTACACGAGGACCTTTGTTTTATCGCTTTAGCAGCATTGTGATTGGCTGCCGCGCTTTACTGATAACACTGTGACTCCTATCTCTCTCCTTAGATGCACTTTGATTGGCTGCCGCACTTTACTGATAACACTGTGACTCTTCTCTCTTTAAGATGCACTGCGATTGCCTGCCGCACTTTACTGATAACACTGTGACTCTTCTCTCTTTAAGATGCACTGCGATTGGCTGCCGCACTTTACTGATAACACTGTGACTCTTATCTCTATCCTAGATGCACTGTGATTGGCTGCCGCACTTTACTGATAACACTGTGACTCTTATCTCTCTTTTAGATGCACTGCGATTGGCTGCCGCACTTTACTGATAACACTGTGATTCTTATCTCTATCCTAGATGCACTGTGATTGGCTGCCGCACTTTACTGATAACACTGTGACTCTTATCTCTATCCTAGATGCACTGTGATTGGCTGCCGCACTTTACTGATAACACTGACTCTTATCTCTCTTTTAGATGCACTGCGATTGGCTGCCGCACTTTACTGATAACACTGTGACTCTTATCTCTATCCTAGATGCACTGTGATTGGCTGCCGCACTTTACTGATAACACTGTGACTCTTATCTCTATCCTAGATGCACTGTGATTGGCTGCCATATTGACACTTCGCACTAACACTATTGCACTGGCACTCCGATCTGTCTCTCACACCTGAAAGGTGAACAAAAATGGGTACAATGTGATCAACAGTCACATTACAAATAGAATAATAGACAGTGCTAGACTGCACAAACAAAAAAAACAATTGCAAAGCCTATTTGTAATTGGCGTGCACTACAATGTGAATCAAATTGCAAAGAAGCATTTAAATTTGAAAAATAATAGGCACACAAAGATCTTGAGAACAAAATTGGAACATTTTTTGAAAATAAGTTTGACAAAAAGAGCTACTAGCAGTAGGCTCTTCGAAATTTGAGCACCTAAACAGATAAAAACGCAGATGCTAAATCGACCAAGGTTGGATTCTAATTCTAAAGAAATGTTTTGCTGCACCTTTTGCTTAAACTAATCAGCTTTCTTTCCTTTAGTCTAAAAATTGGAATGTTAATTATTTTTTAAATCAGACAACTTCATCTGCCTCATCATCTTCATCGCTGGATCCCCAGATTTCGTTCAGGGTGTATTGGCGCTTTTCACCCTGACCACTGCGAGCGGGCTTCTTTAGTTTCTTCATCTTTGTCTTGCTTTTCTTGGCTGTCAGCAGTTTCAGCCCCTGCGCGGCCAGCAGTTCCGGATCGTCGGGAGCTTTTGGACTCACGATGATATCAGCTAGACTAGCCGATGAAGATAGATCCAGTTTCTGCAAGGTGATCACGGGGAGATAAGAAAAATCAGGCCTCAGTACGCTACTGATAGTAGGCTATCATCGCATTTAACCATCGAAATTATCGATAAGCTATGAAAGAAAGATGGATTTCTCTGGTCCTCACCTTCTCATTTGCCAGGTACAGCAGGCAGGTGAACACTATAGACACGGACAGATCCTCCACAGCGGCAGCGCTGCCAAGTTGACGAGGCAGCAGCTCCAGCATGCTGGCAAACGAAGCCGGCGAGTCGGGCATCCATTGATCCTCGGCGTCCGCGGCAGCGGCGCTTTCCTGACTGCTGCTGGCGGGCTGCTGCTGATTCTCCACTCCTATGCCGTCCGGCTGGATTTAGTGAGAGAGCGCAAACAGTTGGAAATGACAGGCGGTTGCACTCAGTATTGGGCAGCATTTTAAAGGTTTTACTGATTTTAAAGGTGTGTTGTAGAAGATAGCGCCACAGGAATTGGGTCATGCTGATTGGACAGGATTGAGGTCATGGTGTACAAGATTGAGATCATGCTGTACAGGATTGTGATTATGATGTACAGGATTTGACATCATAGTGTACAGGATTTGAGATCATAGTCACAGGATTTGAGATCATAGTGTACAGGATTTGAGATCATAGTGTACAGGAGTTGTGATCATAGTGTACAGGATTTGAGATCATAGTGTACAGGATTAGACATCATAGTGTACAGGATTTGAGATCATAGTGTACAGGATTTGACATCATAGTGTACAGGAGTTGAGATCATAGTGTACACGATTTGAGATCATAGTGTACAGGATTTGAGATCATAGTGTACAGGATTTGAGATCATAATGTACAGGATTTGACATCATAGTGTACAGGATTTGAGATCATAGT
This sequence comes from Macrostomum lignano, assembly GCA_002269645.1. Taxonomy (NCBI): domain Eukaryota; kingdom Metazoa; phylum Platyhelminthes; family Macrostomidae; genus Macrostomum; species Macrostomum lignano. Next base: position 52,629 of record NIVC01001664.1, on the reverse strand, counting down.
GTACAGGATTGGAGATCATAGTGTACAGGATTTGAGATCATAAGTGTACAGGATTTGAGATCATAGTGTACAGGATTTGAGATCATAGTGTACAGGATTTGAGATCATAATGTACAGGATTATCATAGTGTACAGGATTTGAGATCATAGTCCACAGGATTTGAGATCATAGTGTACAGGATTTGAGATCATAGTCTACAGGATTTGAGATAATAGTGTACAGGATTTGAGACCATAAGTGTACAGGATTGGAGATCATAGTGTACAGGATTTGAGATCATAAGTGTACAGGATTTGAGATCATAGTGTACAGGATTGGAGATCATAGTGTACAGGATTTGAGATCATAAGTGTACAGGATTTGAGACCATAAGTGTACAGGATTGGAGATCATAGTGTACAGGATTTGAGACCATAAGTGTACAGGATTTGAGATCATAGTGTACAGGATTTGAGACCATAGTCTACAGGATTTGAGATAATAGTGTACAGGATTTGAGACCATAAGTGTACAGGATTGGAGATCATAGTGTACAGGATTTGAGACCATAAGTGTACAGGATTTGAGATCATAGTGTACAGGATTTGAGATCATAATGTACAGGATTATCATAGTGTACAGGATTTGAGATCATAGTGTACAGGATTTGAGATCATAGTGTACAGGATTTGAGATCATAATGTACAGGATTATCATAGTGTACAGGATTTGAGATCATAGTCCACAGGATTTGAGATCATAGTGTACAGGATTTGAGATCATAGTCTACAGGATTTGAGATAATAGTGTACAGGATTTGAGACCATAAGTGTACAGGATTGGAGATCATAGTGTACAGGATTTGAGATCATAGTGTACAGGATTTGAGATCATAGTGTACAGGATTGGAGATCATAGTGTAGAGGATTGAAGTCATGGTGCACTGCTCAGCAACAATGGAACAATGTTGTGGAAAATTTCAAGGACTGCATCAGAATCAATGTGCCTTGAACAAATATTTTATACCTGAGCCAACAGTCGCCACATGCTAGTCTTAAGCCGTTTAACGTTAATCCGCTTAGCAGTCTTGGCGTAGTCGATCATGACCTGACGCACCTGATAGCCAGGCGCCTGCGACATATTATCTAGGAAACCGCTCTTCTGCTGCTGCCAAAGCCGCTGCTGATCAGAGCAGTTCAGCATATCGTAGTCCTGATTATCTCCAACGCCTTCAGCGTCGAGAGCAGTGCGAAAATTGGCAAAAGACCTCGTCGCGCCCTCGTCTTCGTCGAATTCTTCATAGCCGCCATGATGATCGTCCTCGTCTTCGTTAACGCCGGCAAAGTCGTGCAGAGCCGGGCGCCGGTTGTTGTTAGAGTCGTCGCTACAATCTTCTTCGTCGCTGCCAGTGTCCGTCTGCTTGCCGACGTCTGAGAGTTCATCGTTTATTCAATGTGCAGCTTAAAGGAGCCTCGGTGTACAGCCCCCCTCAACCTTCACTCTCTTGCTACACAACCAACGACTCAATTTCCAATTGTCAAAATTTTAAAACGTCGAAATTTCCACACTGTCAAAAACTATTCAGTTAATAAAATCTAATTAGAGATACCATTACTCAGGTATAAATCCCTAATTATGGAGGTCCCACTGTCCATAATTAGAGATCCTACTAGTCAGGTAGTAATCCCTAATTAGAGACGCCGCTAGTCAGGTATTAATCCCTGATTAGAAATCCTACTAGTCAGGTATTAATCCCTAATTAGAGACCTCGCTAGTCAGGTATTAATCCCTAATTAGAGACCTCGCTAGTCAGGTATTAATCCCTAATTAGAAATCCTACTAGTCAGATAGTAATCCCTAATTAGAGACCCCGCTAGTCAGGTACTAATTGCTAGTTAGAGACCCTGTTAGTCAGGTATGATTCCCTAATTAGAGATCCCATTATCCCATGAATTTGATTCCAATGATGTAAAATTTCGACATTGTAAAGCGACCCGCAGCCAATCAGAGCTCGCGAATCTCTCCACCAATCAAGAATGACTAAAACTCACCAGCGGCGCTAAACCGAACCACGTGCCGACTATCAATAGTAAGGCTCAATAGGCCGCCCTTAACAAAAGCAACAGAATTATCCGGGCCAAAAGTCGAGGCCCGAGGCGCAGCTGGTGGCGGCAAATCCAGGACCCGATTCATATTGGCGTTCACAACGCAGTCGCTCATTTTATTGTCGGTCCGCTGCGGCTTAGCCAGCTTGGCGAGCCAGTCGACCCGTTCGGCGCTTAACAGTCGGTTGGTTTGGGCCTTCAAGGCGGCCGCGGCAGCCGTTGTTGATCGACGAGGCCGCTTTGCAGACGGCGGGCCGGCAGCGGACTCGCCCTGGTCAGCCGGATTGTTATGCGACTGTTCGGCTGCAGCGGCTGCTGCTGCTGGCAGCCTGGCCGGTCCGAACACGCCGCCGATAGATGTCAGGCGGCATTTGCGCCGCCACTGAGCGGGCCCGGTCCAAGCGCCAAGCCGGAAGCTGGCCTGCCGCTGCCCGCCCAGCTCCCAATCGGACTCGTCGCCCCATAGTAAATTGCGAAGGCCATCGATGAAGCTTACGGAGCAGCTGGTAAGAGTTAAGTGAGAGAAAGAGCTGGCTTTGGTAATAAAATGAGTTAATCTGTTTACATGTAGCTAGAGTGACGCACAGTGACGCACACTGGCACTAGAGTGACGCTTACGGGCACTAGAGTGACGCACAGTGGCACTAGAGTGACGCACACGGGCACTAGAGTGACGCATACGGGCACTAGAGTGACGCACAGTGGCACTAGAGTGACGCACACGGGCACTAGAGTGACGCACACAGGTAATAAAGTGTGTCTAATAAAGTGTGTCTAATAAAGTGACGCACACTGGTAAGAAAGTGACGCACACTGGTAATAAAGTGACGCACACTGGTAATAAAGTGACGCACACTGGTAATAAAGTGACGCACACTGGTAATAAAGTGACGCACACTGGCACTAGAGTGACGCTTACGGGCACTAGAGTGACGCACAGTGGCACTAGAGTGACGCACACGGGCACTAGAGTGACGCATACGGGCACTAGAGTGACGCACAGTGGCACTAGAGTGACGCACACGGGCACTAGAGTGACGCACACAGGTAATAAAGTGTGTCTAATAAAGTGTGTCTAATAAAGTGACGCACACTGGTAAGAAAGTGACGCACACTGGTAATAAAGTGACGCACACTGGTAATAAAGTGACGCACACTGGTAAGAAAGTGACGCACACTGGTAATAAAGTGACGCACACTGGTAATAAAGTGACGCACACTGGTAAGAAAGTGACGCACACTGGTAATAAAGTGACGCACACTGGTAATAAAGTGACGCACACTGGTAATAAAGTGACGCACACTGGTAATAAAGTGACGCACACTGGTAATAAAGTGACGCACACTGGTAATAAAGTGACGCACACTGGTAATAAAGTGACGCACACTGGTAAGAAAGTGACGCACACTGGTAATAAAGTGACGCACACTGGTAATAAAGTGACGCACACTGGTAATAAAGTGACGCACACTGGTAATAAAGTGACGCACACTGGTAAGAAAGTGACGCACACTGGTAAGAAAGTGACGCACACTGGTAATAAAGTGACGCACACTGGTAAGAAAGTGACGCACACAGGTAATAAAGTGACGCACACTGGTAAGAAAGTGACGCACACTGGTAAGAAAGTGACGCACACTGGCACTAAAGTGACGCACACTAACATTAGAGTGACGCACACTAGTGACGCACAGCGGACGCTAGCACAGGAGTGACATAACGTCACTCACAAAATGGCACTCACACAGTGGCGCTGGTGGCTCCACCTGGCACAATTGTGACATCGCCACCGGCGTTATCATCAGCAACCGCGGACGCCAGCGTCGCATCAACGCCAGCGTGGTCGTCGCGTGCATCGTCATCGACAATGTCGTCGTCGTCATCGACCATATCGACATCGGGAGGATCGGCAGCAGACGAATCCTGGGCCTGGGAGGCCACCGGAGCCACAGTCGCAATCAACGACTCGTCATTTTCGGCCCCATTAACGCGAGCTGTCGGATTGGCAAACACAAAGTCCGCATAGTGACCACAGATAGTATGCGCAGCCGACCTAGCAACGGTTGCTAGGGCTCCCACTCCAGGCGTGGGCAGGTCGCAAGGCGGATCCGACCAGGCCACGTTGGCGATGGCTAGCACGGACTGGCGGCCCAGATTGAGCGTAGCATCGGAGTCCAGCAGGATCTCGCAGTCATTGTCAATGACGCACACGTTGTTAAGACGCATCTCCCCGGTGCCGCCGTTGTCGTAGGCGGCCGCCTGCTGGTGGAACAGCGGGTCAACATCAAAGCGTAGGGAGGCCGGCTTCAGGCGGATGCGCGTCAGGCTTGTAGCGATTACGGCCTTGCGCTTGCGCTGGCGCCGTTTGGCCGCGGCGGCGGCGCGGGCTGCCAGCATGGCCTCGTCGTCGCCTGTGACTTCGGCCGCGGCGGCTGGAGAGCGATTAAAAATGGTAGATAGATTGATTCTGTAAGAAGGAATGCGCGTGACTGGTGGCCATGATATGTCCATTGCGCATGGGTGACAGTCGTGATGGAATGTGCATTGTAGATCGGGAATGTACACTTGGAATGGGTGCAGATATGAGGGAATGTACATAGCGGATGGGGAGTGTGCATTTGGAATGGGTGCAGATATGAGGGAATGTACATGAACTGGCTCAGGTAGCACTGAGCTACTCGCACTTCCACCTACCTCCTCCGGCCTCCTCATCACCGTCCGAGTCCGCAGCAGCCGGGTTGGCATCGTTTCGGCCAAGTCCGCCCATGACTTTGTAAGCTTCGCGGTGGACGGCGTCCACTCGGCCGGCGTAGATTTTGGCGCCGGCGTCCAGCGAACTGCTGGCCAGCTGGAAATTGTCGATGCCCTTCACCGTGCCCTGCAGGTAGTCGATCAGGTGCAATGCGAAGGCATTCTTGGAAGAGATCTTCCCTTCGACCGATAGTTTGATGCAATTCTCGTAGTGGTCGCTGAGCTCCCTGAGGTTCGGCATTGTTAGAGCAGCGTTAGCGAACTGTTAGTGACTCAATTAAAGCTATTAGAATTATGAACTATACACAATGTACTTCTAATCTCGAGCAAGGTGAATTGGATAAAACAGGCGCAGACAAGATATTCTCTAACATGCTGCAATGTACATATTTACTACAGACTAAAACAGTGAACAGCAGCAGTCATGTACAGGACACAATACAAGATGAGCATGACCCCGTACAGCCTGTACAATCTAGATAACAGCAGGGCCATTGTACAGCCTGTACAATCTAGATAACAGCAGGGCCATTGTACAGCCTGTACAATCTAGATATCAGCAGGGCCATTGTACAGCCTGTACAATCTAGATATCAGCAGGGCCATTGTACAGCCTGTAAAATCTATCAGCAGGGCCATTGTACAGCCTCACAGCCAAATACGCTCACCTAGCCGTCATTCTCTGCAGAGGATCCGATGGAGCCGCCTGCGACCGACGCCTGGCCAGCCGCTCCAGAGCGTCATCATTAAGTAATTTGGCTTCGTCGGCAAAAGCCGAACCAGACTCGTCTGCAGCTAGTAGTGGCTGCGACTGGAAACAATTTAATTTTAACAATAAGGATGAAAACCAAGGCTTGTTGAGTGATTACTGTTTCATTTTACCCATGCATCAACTTAATAAAGATTTATATACTTTTGTCATAATAAAAACTTTAGTCGTCAAAAAGGAACCTCTTTGATCTATGCCCATGGCTACTAATGGAGTGGAGTTTGCTTTTTATCTAAAAGATGTCTACAAGGCAATGATGTTTCAAATCATGCTATACTTTAAGATTGTCATTAGGATGTGGGAGGCCTGCTTGGGATCTGGTCTTTGTTACTTAGATAGGTTTTTGTTAGAAATGAATCTAGGACACAATTCAAATGTGCATTATATTTAATTAAAATAAATGCATTATTCACTTTTTGTATTTTAAAATGAATGTTTGTACAATTTTATAGTACATTTAAAACATTAGGTGCCAACTAAGGCTAAATCTAAAATTGGCAAACTAAAACATTTATTGACCTAATACAAAAGCATTTATCTAACTATATTATTAAATCTACTTAAGTATAATTACAGAGCTAAATATAATAAAAGATTCCAGTGAGACTTTCAAAGTTATTTTTTTAAATATTTTTAATTCATTATATAAATCTCATTTGCTTGAATAAAAAGAAGAATAATAAATCTAATACAAATAGACTTGCTATCACACTCTCAAATCTATTATATGGTATGCTAGAAAAATGACCTTTTATGCTATTATAAATTAAAGTTTATGCCAGAAAAAAGATTGCACATTATATTTATTTTTTCTAAAACAAAATTGCAATGCTATGTCAAATTTTAACTTAAATTTTAGGTATCAATTTTTAAAGCTTTTTTTAAACAGAGGAATCTTCAAATGAAAAAATAGTAATTGTTGTAATGTTTCTTTTTTCTTTTGTTTTAGAATTTTTAACAAAAAATGTGTTTTAAAAAGTAATTTTTATTATGCCACTATTGCTATGCCATATGCCAGTACAATGATGCATAAATTTACCATGAAATAGCTATTGCTGTATGCTGGATACTATATTGCCAACATCTTTTCAGGTCTACTATACACTGGAATTTCCAATGAACAATTCAGGATTCAGGAGTGGGAATTTGCTATAGGCTTATCCATGCCATTTTATAGCCCCTTGCAATGGAAGTGCCATCTGGCTTATTGGTGCTGTCTAATGTGGGAAAGGGGATGTCTTTAAAAGTGGGGAGGGAGCATCAATAGTATCACCTCTCCCTTTTTAGCAACTTTTAATATATATTTTCCAAATAGAAGGCTAAACTTGTTTAAAAAAATTAGAGCTATTCAAATAGCTATGTGCTACTCTTATATCTTATTAGAGACAAAGACTAAAATATAGATTAGATTTGGTCAATCTAAGATCTATTAGATTACTAATTAATTAATTATAACAAATGAATAAGATACAATGATCATAGATATCAGAACAGAGGCAAGAGGAGCATCAATGGTCTTGCCAGTTGCCTTTCCCATTTTTTTAAATCTTCCAATGCCTAAAGTATAACTTAGGGCCTACTGAATATTTTAATGATATAATTAATTATATTTTATAGGCTTAGCATTTTATAGGCTTAGCATTTAGACTTAGTCTTTATTCTCCATTGGGACTTCTTTATCCAAAAAGTACACTAAGTTTATCCTTGTGGTAGTTGTCAGTTTATTGACATTGGTCTAATCATGTTGCATGCCTAGATGCCCCCTTCCAATAGTTTTTCTAGGTTCTGCTATATTGCAGTCTGCACTTGATTGATTGCAGTTAAACCTGTAGCTATATGTTGTTCTATTATAAATAGGGTCTATTTGCCATAGCCACCATGGTGCAGAAGGATAGATATATACTGGAAAATTCTATGGTACACTAGGGCCTAAGGTTGGCTATTGTACACATTGTATATCATTCATTTCTACAAGGGCCCTTTGTTATACATGTTGTATCATTGTATATGTTGGTCACGCTGTCATATATTATATATATTTAGAAGTTCATGTAATATGACTATGAATTTGATTGGTTACATTACTACTATTTACATTACTTATAAAGTAATATTTTTGTATAGTACACTGTATAGTATTTTATTGTCAGAATGCTCATTAAAAATAAATTTAGAATACATCTTTGTTGTGCTTTTTTTATATTTTAAGTATAAAAAACTATACAATACAAAAGTTTATTTTAAATATTTTAAATAGGCCTATAATATTATAAAGGCTCATTCCATATAAGCATGGTCGTAACATGACAGGCTATTTTTTCTTATAAAATGAAATATAATAATAGAATATACTAAACCAATATTTTAAATGAAAGATAATTTTGTCAAAAATATTTTTATAGAGTTTCATGTAGATATCATCATTAGTATAGATGCTATTAAACCTTGAATGGCACTTATGGTCATAACAACAGGATTTTTGACATATAGAAACTAAAAGGTAAAAGTCTTATAACATTTTTATTTTTGATATTTTGCAATACATTTTTTTAAAATTTGACTAAGAACATCTTTAGTAATCATACTCTTTTTGTAGAATATATAAACTCAAAAAGGCAACAAAGATACAAAAGAAAAGGCAGCCTTATGGTCGTAACATTATGGTTGTGACATATTTTTTTCTGTCAATTCAGTAACTTTAAGGTACCAATATATTAAAAATATAATAGATTATTTGGTCACCAATACTTTTATCTGATGATGCAAGTACTATACTTTTATCTATAGTTTGTTTCAACCTTCCAAAGCTTTCTATTTGTTTTTAAAAGGTACACAAACTTAATGATGTCTTTTGCTTAGAAAAATGTCTAAATTTTTACAAAAATGACTTTTTGCCACTTGATAGCATACTAATCTAACATTTTATCATTCATTTATTCTTAGACAAGCTGTTGAAACCCGCGGATTTTGAACCCGGGGAATTCTAATCTCCGGAACTACTTTTGCATGTATTCTGAAATCTAAGGCCATACACTAACAAATTAATAGTAGGATAGAGGTAGACATAAAATGGAGCACATTCGTGTAAAATTAGGGTTTGAGGCAAACGTTGATATTGTTGGCTGGGGTACTGCGCAGAATGTCAGGCAATGTCTGTCTGACTCTAAAACATATATTGCTAAACTCTGGTCTCTCCCTGACTCTCCCTACGTCCCTTGGATCCTTTAAAATTTCTATCGTCTCTTTGTTTCCTTTCTTCTCTCTCATCCCTCGTCTCTCCTCTCTCTTCTCTCCTCTCTTCTCTTGTATCTTCCCTCATCTCTCTTCTGTTTCATCTCTCTTCCCTATTCTTTTCTCTCTCCTCTTCTCTCTCCTTTCTACTTTTCGTTTTCTCTCTGCTCTTCTCTCTCCTCTCTACTCTTTCGTTTTCTCTCTCCTCTCCTCTCTCCTCTCTCCCCCTCTTCTCTCGTCTCTCCCCTCACATCTTTCCTCTCTCTCTTTCCACTCATCTCTTTTCTTGTTTTATATCTTCTCTCTCCCCTCGTCGCCCGTCTCTTCCCTCACCTCTCTTCTCTCTCGTCTGCTCTTTCATCTCTCCTTTCTCTTCTTTTATCTTTTTTCTCTTATCTCTTCTCGTTTCTATCTGCTCTGCGCTTTCTCTCTCTCTCTCTCTCTCTCTCTCTCTCTCTCTCTCTCTCTCTCTCTCCCCTCTTTATTCTCCTATTTCCTCTTCTCTCTCCCTGTCTCTCCTCTCTCCTCTAGTCTCTGTAATCTCTTCTCTCCCATCTTTCTTCTCCTCTCTACTCTCTCCCCTCCATTCTCCTCTTTTCTCTCCTCTCGCCTCACTCACTTCTCTCTCCCTTTGTCTCTCCTCTCGTCTCTGTAATCTCTTCTCTCTTCTCTCTCTTCTGTTCTCTCTATTCTCCCATCTCTCGTCTGTTCATTTTCGTCTCTGCTCTCAGCTCATCCCCCCTCTTTCATCTGTCATCTTTACTGTCTTAATGTTCTCTCATTTTGTCCTCTGTACTCTTTTCTTTCACCTCTTTTGTCTCCTCACTTTCCTTTCTCCTTTCTTCTCTTCTCTTCTCTTCCCTCTTCTATATACTCTCGCCATCTCTTGTCTCGTCTCTTCTCTCTCCACTCTCCTCCTTTATCTCTCATCTCTCATTTCTCATCTCTCCTTACACCTCTCTCATCTGTACAACTTTATCTCTTCTCTCTTCCATTCTCTCTCTTATCTCTCCTTTCTCCTCTTTACTAACTCCTCTCTACTCGCTCCTCTACACTCTCCTCTCCACTCGCTACTCTACTGTCTACTCTCTCCTATCTACTCTACTGTCTACTCTCTCCTATCTACTCGCTCCTCTACTCGCTCCTCTACTCTCTCCTCTCTACTCGCCCCTCTACTCGCTCTTCTACTCTCTCCTCTCTACTCGCTCCTCTCTACTCTTTCCTCTCCACTCGCTACTCTACTCTCTACTCTCTCCTCTCTACTCGCTACTCTACTCTCTCCTCTCTACTCGCTCCTCTCTACTTTTTCCTCTCTACTCGCTCCTCTACTCTCTCCTCTCTACTCGCTCCTCTACTCTCTCCTCTCTACTCTCTCCTCTCATCGTCTTCACTCCCTCATCTCTCCTATTATCTTTTATCTTTTCTCTTATTCCCTCTCTCACCTCTCCTCTCTTTTCGAATAGTCTATTCCTTCTTCTCCCCACTCTCAACTGCCCCTCAGCCATAAGCTGGATTCTTTTCTGGACTTAGAGGTAAAAGTCTGCCCATTCCTGCTTAGAAAGCCAGTTTGTGGGACGTAGTACTCTCATGGCTGTTCTCATGCTTTGATCATGTCACCTTTCTTGCCAATTTGCAAGCCCTGAAAAGAATTTTTGTATCTTCAGCTCCACTGCAGTCTGCATCAGTCTAACAACCAAGGAAATACGCATTTCTTAGGAGGCCATTTAAAATTTACACAGTACCTTTAAAAGAAACCTAAAATTTCCATGGTGTGCCTAATTTAGTAGGGTTATATTGCATTGCATCGCATCGCCTTTTCATAAATCTTTCGCTTTTACAAACCATGCTGGATTCCCTCGATTTGCCAATTGCCATCCAGTGTTAAACTGCTGCAGAGTTTGCCAATACAGAGGGGAGGGCAGTGGTTAGAATTCTCACTAAACTGTTATGGCTAAACGTAGCCTCTCCACTCTCGGGGTGCAGAGAAGGTTATAAATAAAGCTATTCCAAAACACTGTACATTCGCTATGTACATTGAGCCCTATCGCCTGACCCTTCGTCTGGACTGCGGGAATGAGTGAGTTGAGCGCCACAAACAACAGAAAAAGCAGACAAACTTCACATGCTTACAGTTTCTGTTCTGATTGAGTTACAGAGTTAAGACTTAACATTTAGACAGAGAATGAGTCAATGAAGAATTGTGTCAAGTTTGAAGTCAATCGCTTCACGTGGAGCAAACTTATGGCAGCCGAAAGTTAGTCATTTTAAACCCCTTTTTCACATCTGGGCCCAGATCGGGAAAGAGAGGCAGGCGGGCGGAGGTTGGGGTGGCTGCCTCGCTGAAAAAACAGCCTAACTTTAAAAGTGCACAGCGGCTTTCAGGAGTAACTTTGAGATTTGAAATTTTACACGATTGTGTCAAAATAGTTGAAAATTGCCTGTGTCAAATTTGAAGAGAATCGGTAGAAGTGGAGCGGCGCTATGGAGGATTTAGTTAAAAAATCGCGCATTTTGAGCAGTTTTTTGTACTTTTAGGTAGGAAGACTTGAGTCTAGGAAATTAAAAGGTAGCCTAAGACATTCTCCGTAGTAAGTTTAGGGTGGGTGTAAAGTTTGGTGTAATTTGGTTGAGCGGTTTGGGAGTCCATAGCGAAGTAATTTGTCCACAGACAGACAGACAGACAGACAGACAGACAGAGTTTTGATTTTTATAGGTAGAGATTGTAGATATTACACATAAAAAACATTTGGTAAAAAATTGGCTGATAAGGCAATGGCAAGCAAAAATATTGACTTTTTTCTATTTTCCAAAAATGTCCATCTTATATGGAATGAGCCTAAAATCTTTTTAGTATATATATTTTAGTATTTATTTTATGTAATGATTTTTTTAATTCAATTAATGCTCAAATTTGTTGTATAGTTGAAGTAAAATTATTTGACTATTTTATACTGTTATATAATTATAAGAGACAAAAACTGAAATCCTTCTGCACTATGTCTATAGTATAGCCATACCTATAAGCAAAACTAATTCTAATTTTCCATATTCCCAATCCCAAAAATCCCTATCATAGAATACACCAGAATGCTCAATCAAGCTCCCTGTGAAAAAAATTTGAGGCAAAAACTATTCGCTAGCTACGCTACTTCTAAGGTGAAGTGATTTGTGAGTAGTGCTAGCTTTTTTATCAACCCGAGTATATTGAGATTGATTTTGGCATAGACAATGTTTTTTGCTTATATTTCCATCTTGTCTTACCCAAGCCTACTGGTTGAAGAGTTGTGACTATGCAGCAGCTAAGGCAGGAACTCAAGGCTGAGAGAAACATTTCAGCACAACTAAGATGCCAAAATATTACTCTAAAATGGCGATGTGCCACTTAAAGTTTGACTGCTACCATGCTTAAAAAATGTGGCCTAGCACAACTGTGTCTATGCTCAGATTGCAAGCATGAGTGAAATGGTTTGTGGTGTGATTCAGGATCAGATCTCAAATGCAATACGCTAGAGTTCTCTATCAGTTCCATTAACAAGAATGCTAGTTGATAAGAGTAGTTCTAACAAAAAGTCTAGGAAATAAAATACTTTAAATCAATCAATAAGATTCCCAATACTTAAACAATTGCAAATTAAGGTAGAAACTTAGTCTTAAACAACTACTTGATTGCCTTTTGATTTTTTATATTATATTTTTATTTATCTTGCTTGCTTGCTTGTATGCAATTGGTTATCTCCCGAATGGCTTAACCGATTTTAATTGTTTCTTTGCCAAAAGATGTCAAATACATGTGCCCAGGACGGTATATGCATTTTTATTCAGCTCTAGCTCATTGCTAAAGGGATTAAATATAAAAAAACTGTTTTAAATGGCCTTTTTAGTGTATTTTTTATCAGCCTGTGCATAGCAAGAAACTTTACAGCCAATTTTAATGATTGCACCAAAGCCAACTGATAAAAAAACTCACTGGGCCCCATTGCCCAGATAATTACTCTATTTAAATTGTGCAAACCTACCTGGGGGATATAATAAAAATTTTGGATGCTGGCAGACAGCCTACCCCAGCTAGTTTACTACTAAAAATCAATTATTAATAGGCCTAATAGATAGATAGAACTTTTTCACATGATTAAAAGTTAGAATAGATAGGCCTAAGTTGCTACCTAACTTGCTAGTGTTTTATTATATTATATTAGGTTAGGTATAATATAGTTATTTAGGCCCTATAAGTTTTTAAATCTCTATTATACAGTTTACCAAGTATTTTTGTTGAAGCTTAGGCTTACTCAATTTCTAATATTTTTATTTTTTTAAATTATAACTATATTTACAGCTATAATAAGAATCTAAAGAATATGACTGCAGTCTCTTAATACTGGGCTATATTTACATAGTAGTTGTAGCCATAAGAGCAGCTAGGCCTATCTACTAGCTGCTATAAGGCCTAGGTATATCCATAATTGCCATAAGCACCTATTTTATTACATTTGCCATAAGACCTCATATCATAGGCATAGCTATACTTATACTGTAGCTATGGCAGAACACTAATTATATAATAGTGACACAACCCGGCTATCCTACAGAATCATTTATTAAACTCACTGTATGTGTATTTTTTCAACTATTGACATGAACTTTCCAAAAATAAATAGGCCTATTTTGATTATATCAACATTTTAGAAATGTTTAGAAGTGTCTATATTTGTTAGTTCACGGGCTGCGCAAACCTCTTGAGTCTTGAGGTGGCACAATCCATGTTGGGGCAGAAGTCCGGAAAATCCAGAAAAACCTAGAAATTGCAATAAAAGTTAACTTACAACCCCCACAAATGGAATTCTAATCCCAAAACACTTCTAAAATACTGGCATAATGAAATGTGCGTACATTGAGTTTAACGAACGATTCTGCAGGATAGCCTACATCATGTAGTAATGACAAAAAATGAAATAGTAGCCCCCCCCCCCCTAATCTTGTATCTTCTGACTCTATAACAAGAATACAAGCAATTGGAATCATGACTGCGCTTGAGGAGACTACGAAACTGTACTAGCTAGCAGTAGTAGAAGTGTATATCGGGACATATTAGTATTTTAGCTAGTACATATTATATAATTAAATTAAGCACATTACAGTGGATATTTAGGAACGAAATTGCCCTGCGTCCGATATATTGGGACCGTCCCGAGTCCATGCAGAATGCATTCAAATTTACGGCAAAGATAAGACAGTAAAACTAAAGTAAAATAATGAAAAGCAACAAAATCGAAAAGGATCTTTTAAAGTTTTTTGTTAAGAACTTTGACTTAGTTGTTTCTAAACTAGTACTTTGCAGCTGCATGTGCAACATCGAATAATTTAATTTAGGTTTAAAACTTTCAGGGTCGTTCTCAAAGCTAGGTCACAACTTTTTGTTATTGCAAAAAAAGTTTATACATCGACCAATAATCGTACAAAAAAAATTATTTCGACAATTTCTGTAAGAAGCTGCTACTAAAACCACAAGAAAACTTGAAATTGAGAAGAAATCAAGGCTATTTGTTATTCTTTGTTGCGGAAAATAAACGACAAAAATATTAAAGAGAAAATAAAATTTTCTTCTATTTTTATTTTAAATATGCAGTTAAATTTCTTTTGCAAAAATAAAAGAACAAGAAATTGACAAAGGAAATGTTTTTGAGCACAGCATTTTGTTACTCTGCTCTAAATCCCAGACATTTAAAATTATCGTGTGCGAAAAAGTGCGAAATTATTATAGCATGCACTCGAAAGGACTTCGATCAGTTTAACTAATCACTGAATTAAGAAGTCTAAATAAGTCTTGAAAAGTTGAATTAAAAATCAAGTTTTCACTATGTATCTTTTCAAAGTCAAGATGATTCGACAAATAAAGAATGTTCATTTTTACGGTGAATAGAATTGTTCATTTTTACATTAAATATAATAAAATCTAACTAATAATAGAAAAAGTCAGGGAACTATCCTTGAACACCAAAAAGCACATTGTGGATTTAATATCAACTGCATGTTCCTTAATAAAGGAATTCGGATTCTAGTATATATTTGATTATTTGTAGCATAATTTCTGAAAACTATAACTTGCTTGATTTTACTTTAAGTACTTATTACATTAATACTTATACCAAAGCTGCATGTACTTAAAATAAAAAATTATAGTTACTTATTAGACATTTTACTCCAATTAACTTAAAATAATTCAAATTTATTTTAATCAATTCATTTTTTGAAACTTTTTGGAAAATAGACAAAATTGAATTATTTAATTACCAAAAACCTACTAGCTTAACTAAAATAGCAGTTAGTCTTTAAAAAAAGATTTCACTTGTTAATTGAGAAAAATGAGGGTGTGCGAGGTGTAAAAATGCGAAAGAGCATGCAGGAAACAGAGACAAACAAAAATGTAGGTAAAAGACACTGCACATGCACATAATATGATAACCAGACATAATGCGCACACTGAAACACCAGTAGCAATGACGCCCAAGCTTTTGATGATCACAAGCGAAAAGGCAAAACCCAGCCATCAATCAAAGAAGTAGACTATAGCACGCATCTTGAGTGCATCACGCATTTTTTGCAGAGAAGCTCGAAAATTAACATTGTATTCTGTGCACAACCACCAACTGCGACAGGGTCTGCCGGGGGATTTGTGGGCACGCGGTCGCGGATACAAATCGGAGGAGTCGCTGACCATTCTGAAATTACTAGCTAGTACATGTAATTTTGTGTATTAATATATTTAGCCCGCTTTATTTCTATGCTCTCGTCCGCCTCTCGTTAATGCATCCCCAGACTCATGGAATAATCAAACTTATGATCGAACTATGCATGGCTTCCGTCCCTCGCTTTGAATCTCTCACCTCCCCATAGTTCCATCAACCTTACCGTAGTGGCTTCCTATGCAAAAATCATCCCTCCGCATCTTACACAGGCTACTTCAGGCTGTAGACTGTACTACACTATTAATTAGTTGCGCTAAGGAATCTACATGTATTTTGCTCGCAGCGCAACGCGCTGCTCAAAGAAGTTTAGATCTATCTAGATATTCTAGTAATTTCAGGTTTGTCCATAGACTAGAGCTCATGAGATGAGAATTCCATTAACTAGTACATTTAATATGAATGAACTGCGTGTGTGTGTGCTGTGCATACATATGTATAATATACGAGTAGTTTATGGGCCAAATTATTGTGTGGCACAATTCTTGGCATCACTCAGCAGGCACAAGATGCAGTTCTACAAAAGAAATTGAGCCTGGTTGAGGTGATGCGAGGAGGCAGATCCACACAATCTCAGTGAATACACCAGACTGCACCAGATACGAGTCCAGTCGAATGTGCGCACTGGTCTAAGCAGCACACGCATGTCCTTCTGACAATGACGGCACCTAGCTTCGTCCAAGCCTTTGCCAGCGTCACTGACAGCGTCAATACTACCATGCAGTGCCACCTGCAGCACCGACAACGGCAATTCCTCCAGTTAGCCCACAACAGTGGCTAAACTGAGGGACATGGAACCTACCCGCAGAAGACACACACATACACACACAGCACCGGCAGCAGCACTCTGACAGCATAACCTAAAGCTCCATGAGCTCAGTTTTCAAGCATTGAAGAAGCAGAAGCAGTCATCTTGAATCCAGGGATCAGGAAGAGTGTTGCATGTCCGACATGTGCTGTTTCCGTGGCAAAAGGTGATGGAGCAAATTAATCAACACTTACTATCTAGCTCGTATTAAGACTAAAAAACTGAGGCAAGCTGGGATTAAACCAAAGAAAATTTTTACTATACTTTTTTACCATATACTTTTACTATACTTCTATAGTATAGTAGAGAGGTACTCTATTTAAATGCAGTAAGAAGTGAAACAAATTTATATATTTAATTATTAAATTAAATTAATTCAAGGTAAATAACTAATTTAACCAATTTATTAGAAGTATTTAATATTTTAATAAATTGATTTTTATACCTTACACGAAATAAGCTCTACATTCATTTCTTAGCTTGGGGCCCATCTGTATAAGGTCAGTTTCTTCAAAATGCTGATTAATTAATTAAGGCCTGTTGTCTTTACTTAAATTTATAAGGGCATCTTAGAAGTTAATATTACTATATAATACATGTATAATATTATTACTATATTATAATAATATAGTTGCAATTTTAATGACTATTGAATAAGTCTAAATGCTTCCCCTATTGACTCTAAATATATGGTATCTTTACCTTCAGAAAAAATTAGCATAGAATGACTTGATGAAAACAAAAAAAATCATTTCGAGATACACATTTGCTGATCATTCAGGTCAAATTTCAAGGTCCAGTTTTGCACATGTTTCTCTGTAGCTTGGTTACAAGGATTTTAATAAAAATATAATAAATATGTCCAATGTACTAACTGATACATAGCCAAATTGAAGTATTTTCAAAAACAAAAAAAATCATTTGCTCAGTTTACTTTACTGGATATCTGTGTAAAATTTCAGCTCAAAAGGTGCTCCATGGAGAATGCTAGTGTGGTTACAGGATATTTATTTTGTGCTTCAAAGTAGGAGTTTATTGCGATGCATGGTTGCTTTTAATTATTTTTATCAACAATAGTGCTCTATTTCATAACAATTTTTTACAAAAAGATAAAAAGACATGTTTTTCTAATTATCTGCATCAAAATGTATCATTTTAAGCGCACATTCTAGACGTCAGCTGAAAAAATACATTTTGTGAGACGCAAAGAGGCTATCCCACCGGAAATGCTAGGCGTACAGTTAAGCGTCTATAAAATCATTTATAGTGGGTTTATTGAGCTTTAAAAAAATCTTAAATTAAATTTATATAAGCTTTAATTTTAAATGTAATATAGCAAGGTTTCAACACAACAACAACTTGTTTTAGCTACAGACATCTTGTAGTATCAAAAATTAACATCGGTGAAATGATTGAATTTGAATTTTTTCATCGCTAATTATCGCTTAATACCGCCAGATGATTAAAAAACACTTTTGCATGATAAAGTTTAACCCAAAAATTATCTTTATTCACAGATAAAAGTGTCCTATTATTTTCAATATGGCAGTAACAATAGTAAATGTTCGGAAAATTGTTAAAATTTTTGCTCCTCCTAGAATTTGCGAACGACCCTTCAGATCAAGTTACATTAAATTTTATTTGACACGCCATGCTGATGCCGCAAGCTTTTTATTTTAGTTAACATAGTTTAAAGAATGGCTACTATGTGTGCTTCTAAATAAGTTAGTATCGCATTGAAGTGTTTATATTAGACTACTGCACATATGAAACTACATCATGCAGCAGTATATGTCAGCTAACGAAATGGAATATGTAGTTGCCGTAAACACTGGCAAATAAATGTTATTGATTTGCTCTAAGTCAGTTATATTTTAATATAAGTGTACACTTTATACGCGGTCAATAATTTAAAGACATGAACGTCGCAAATCGTTCACTTTTAGAACACCTGTATAATTTTATGAATCGCCGACTAGGCCATTTTGGGGATCGTTTTTTCGCTCATCTTAAACCGCAGTCTTTACAGACTTTACAGAACCAAACCAGCGTGATACTTCCAGGTAACCAGTAAAAATGTTAATTGCCTGAATTTTCAAGATTGTAGCTACTCTTTCTGAATGGTTATCACATTCAGAGCTTAAGGATTTGAAAACCAAGAAAGCGAAGTAAGATTTAATAGGGAGCACAAATAAAATACCATTAGTTAAGTTTAGTCCTTCATTATATTTGAATACTTCGAAGTAGACGTACTCGTAAATGCACACTAAGTCAGCAAATGGTCCTAATGTGCGCAACCAAATTGCGCCAAAAACGCGAAATCGAATGCATTGTACTATGCGAGCTATACTCGTACTATCATAGTAATATATGAAAAATACATATAGCTAGTGGTACACGGCATTTTGAATAAAGTCAAGCGTATAATTTTTTAATGTATCCATCCACAATAACAAAATAGAAAAGTACGAGGGGTGTCCAAAAAGTAGTGATACTTTCAACCTCAGCTCTCGTTCTATAGCTTCCTGTGATTTAAAATTTTATGAACTGATAGCGGAAAATCTCTTCTACAGACTGCTTTTTGAATTTTTAAAATTGATACCAGAGAGCAAAAGTTGTACCCATGAAAGCAACAGTACCTGTACCATAGAGTTACACAAATTATAGGCTGAGCTTCACGAGATCCATGCCGAGTAAGCTTCGATGAATTGTTAATTTCGGCTTGTCCAACCTGTCAGCGATCTCTCTAATGGTCATTCGGGAGTCAAGAAGATCCTCGTCAAGAAGATCCAGAATGGAGTCCGCCAGTACATCAGGTCGATGAACGTATGGCCGCCCCATCCGATGCTGATCTGCCAAGTCAGTCCTTCCCTCGCTGAACTGCTCAATCCATCAATAAACTGTCATTTTGCTGACCGCAGAGGATCCGTGCACAGAGCACAGTTTTGCGTGAATTTCTGAGGCACATGGCCAGCGCCCCAAAGAGTGAAGATGGTACTTTGCTGAGCAACAACTGAGTGCATATCCATGTGTGTTGTCGAGTATGGGCAGTGAAATCAGGAACGAATTGCAAAATGCAAGCTCCTCTGTTTGCAAGTAAAGTAATGAATTTAATGCTTCATTTTTCTGCGCATGATTCCGTCCATAGACAAATTTCAGTCAGTCACAGGTGAGCATCATTTTGCTATTGGGCTTTGGTATTGCTTAAACAAGACATTTATCGATGCCTTCTTAATGAATGAGAGCAGAAGTCGACTATTATAAATTTCGATATAGTTTGTGTAACTCTATGGTACAGGTACTGTTATTTTAATGGGTATAACTTTTGTTCTCTGGTATCAATTTTAAAAATTCAAAAAGCAGTCTGTAGAAGAGATTTGCCGCTATCAGTTCATAAAATTTTAAATCACACGAAGCTATAGAACGAGAGCTACGGTCAAAAGTATCACTACTTTTTGGACACCACAAAAAGAATTTCGTAATTCGAACACCAAAGTCCAAGGAGTGGCGGACAAATGCTCTGAAATGATATACTATTAAAAATTTAATTTGTTTGATTCACAAAGGCGCGATCAGAGCCTAAACAAACCTTAAAATTAATCACCAGTGACTGTATTTGCGTTATGCTAAAATCTATCAATACTGTTATAACTTACAAATTCTTATTGACGATCATATTTCAGCGACAAAACTAAATTAACATAATTATCCTAAAAAATGATAAAAATGATGCAACAAACGGAACAAATAGTAACCCATGCAGGTGCTGTTGTTTAGTGCTTTTGAAACAACTATCTGCAATGTACGGAGATTAAAGAATAATACGGATACTCAGGCAGAATATTTGTACATTTGGAGAAAAAACTAAATAAGGAAGAACGCATTACAGAGAGTGAGAGCGCTTTCCTCCCTGCACTGCAAGTGCTGTTAATTAACCATGATTGATTGTAGAATATGAAAGAGAAAGAGATACGAATACATAAAGTTGCGCCCAACCCCAAACAAATATGGCTGTTTCGGGAGTGCATGACCATTTCATGATCATCATATATTATGATAGACATCCACTCACCAACACATGATCCTCAGGATAGACATCCACTCACCAACACATGATCCTCAGGATAGGCATCCACTCACCAACACATGATCCTCAGGATAGACATCCACTCACCAACACATGATCCTCAGGATAGACATCCACTCACCAACATATGATCCTCAGGATAGACATCCACTCACACACACATGATCCTCAGGATAGACATCCACTCACCAACACATGATCCTCAGGATAGACATCCACTCACCAACACATGATCCTCAGGATAGACATCCACTCACACACACATGATCCTCAGGATAGACATCCACTCACCAACATATGATCCTCAGGATAGACATCCACTCACACACACATGATCCTCAGGATAGACATCCACTCACCAACACATGATCCTCAGGATAGACATCCACTCACACACACATGATCCTCAGGATCGACATCCACTCGTCACTTCCTGCCCTCCTACATGCCATGACACCCTGATTGCGAGACAATCAAATTCCAAAGAGCCGAGCCGTCACTCAGACCAGCTGCAGCTCCTCAGGCGGCGGCCTAATAGTGATGCTGCGCACATCGTAGCGCAACCAGGCCAGCAGCAGTCTGACAGACCAGGCCAGACCCAGGATTGACAGTAGAAAGGCGTGAAAACCCAACGGTTGAGTAGATTGCAACGGCCATAATAGGAGGCCGCGGCGACGAGCGTCGCGCAGCTGATGGCTGCCCCAGGCGACAAGGGTCAGCCAGGCCAGGCCGGGCACAGCTGGCGGCTTGCCGCGATAGAGCTGATGACCCCGCTCATAGGCCAGGAATAGGCCGACAATGACCAGCAGTAATAGGCTGTTGTGCAATACACCGCGAGGACAATTTGAACAGTTAATTACGCGCTGTAAAATTGGTTTTAATATTTTGGCCATTCTAAATTTGGACATGAAAAGCCTGATTTTTATTGTGTCATTTTAGTTGCTAGGTGGCGGCAGTCACGCCCATTCTGCTGACCACTGAGCGTGTATAAACTCTTGCGCCTTAGGCTCTGGGGCCGGTGCTACAGAATACTCTTAACTCCTAAATTCTTAAGAGTGTCCTAACTCCTGGCTCCTAGCTGGCTTTTCTGTGCTATAGAATCAAGAGTAAATTTGAAGAGCTAGGAGGCTCCTTAAGGACGTTAGGAGACTCCTGGGTGAATTTAGGAGAACTCATTAAGGTCCGTGGCATGCTATAGAATTAGGAGAGGAAGTCTAGGAGCTAGGAGTTGGCTTTTAGGAGTGATTCTAGGAGCGTGTGTCCGATAGAATGAGAAAATTTCGCTCCTAACTCTTGACTCCTAAGCAAGAGTTCAAGGGCCAATTTTCACTCTTAGACAAGCTAGGATTATAATGTTTTCGGACAGCGAATCGGATTCTGATGAGGAAGGAGTCAATGATGGACACTGTCGACAATTAAGGCAATAATTAATTTTTTTGAAGAAGATCCAGCCGAGAGTGCTATGCGTTTTAGACTTAACGAGATCCAGCTTTCAAGCCTAACATATAGAATTCGACACAGAATCGAACATCCAACACGGTGCACATAGCAATCTTCGCATTCTTAGTTATGGTTGTATAGTATTTGTCATGCTATCTCAGCCTAGAGACATCCAAACTCAGCCAGCCCATCTCAACAGTGCGATTTTTTACGTAAGCCAGTCAAGTTTTACCATAGACATGCTTCTTAAGGCCATGCTATCTCAGCCTGGGACATGCAATCTCAGCCACTTTTCAGATTCTTACTGACTTTTCTTGCTGCGTTCATTCATTGCTGTTTGTTGCCATTTCATGTCACGTTACAGAAATGATAGCATTGAGATCTGTTTGCAATTGAAATCTATATTGGCTGAGATTGCATGTCCCAGGCTGAGATAGCATGGCCTTAAGAAGCATGTCTATGGTAAAACTCGACTAGCTCGAGCCAAAAAACGCATTGCGGAATGGGGCTGGCTGAGTTTGGATGTCCCTAGGCTGAGATAGCATGACAAAAGCTATACTAAACGCACCAAAGAGAACCTCTTTGCGTGCAGCGACGGCTCTCATAAATGATATTTTTTGAGCAATTTGCATTTTCACTCCTGAGATTCAATCCTTAAGGAGCGTAAAGTTAGGATTGTGATATAGCACACAATTCTCTATCATCCTTAAATGATTGCGCAACACTCCTTGAACACACCCCCACTCCTAGGCTGAACTCCTTGCAAAAACTCCTATAGCTCCTAACTCTTCTTAACTCCTGAAATCTATAGCACACAAAATTCAATCACTCCTTGTCAAGAGTACTCTTGAGTCCTAGCTCCAACTCCTAACTCCTGATTCTATAGCACGGGCCCCTGGCCCTAATGGGGCGTGATTTGCACGACACAACAACCTCAAGAAAAGCTGTCAGCAAGTCGCTCAGCCCGACAATTGAAGCATTAAAGTATACTAGAACTACTGCTCAAGAATTGCCTTAATTGAGATTTTGTTAATCATTTATCTTGGACACTTAACTATTGTTAAGCTTGTTGCGGGGTGCTGTGTGCATGTGCACCATGATGCACTTTAAGCGACATTGTCACACAACCGGCGAGAGGCATTACTGCCCATTCCGCCAACTCCCCCCGCAGTCATACGCACAGGCACACACTCACACAGGAGTGTACAGCGGCCCTAACTTGATTTATCGCTAGGCATGTACACTTCACTGTGCCTTGGGGGTTGGTCCTCAAGGGCGTTAATTGCACGAGCGGAGCCAAGCTGACATTCCAATTTAGCCCCAAATTAATGCGACTGCACTTGGAATCGAGCCTGGGCCGCTTGCAAATGAGAGCGCTAAACCACTAGGCTACGGCCCTCTCCCCAAATCTCACCCATGGATTGAGGCTGCCAGCAGCCAGGAAGTGGTCAACATCGATCACGGTGGCCAGCACGCAGGCGTACACAGCCGATTCCAGTACAAAGCACCGGCCGAGTGTCAGATTGGCAGCCAGAGACCAGCTTTGCCCGGCCAGGGTCATGTGAGCCAGCCAGTCGAATAGAACAGCAGCCAGACTGTAATAGGAGCCTTTGGGGATGCCGCTGCCGACGCTGAGGCCGAGGCGATTCGGATTGATGCTTTCCTGCAACGTGCAGATCAGCGCCAGCAGAGACGTGTGCAGCACAGGGTAGATGAAACGCAGGCCGCCGCCGCCGCCGCCGCCTAAACTGAGCCTGTCTGACAGGGCAGCGGCTGGCGGCTGCTTCTCGTCGGCCGCTGGCGCTGAGTCCGTCTTCATCGACTCTTTCTGCTGCTTGTTCTGGATGAGGGATTATTCGACCTCAGGATGGGATTAGAGAGCAGACTGAAGTCAAGAAATGGTTGCCAGAGACGTGATCATTTCTTTAGAGAAGCGCCTCACAATATATCCACAGTCTATCAACAGGCTATTCAGAGTCTATCCACGAAGTCTATCCACGAAGTCTATCCACGAAGTCTATCCACAAAGTCTATTAAGAGTCTACCCACAAAGTCTGTCCACAGTCTATTAAGAGTCTATCCACGAAGTCTATCGACAGATTATTTACGAAGTCTATACGCAAAGTCGATCCTCAACGTCTATCCACAAGGTCTATTCAGAGTTTTTATCCACAAGGTCTCTCCACAAAGTCTATCCCTAGTCTATCTAGGGCATCTCAGCGTCTATCCACAAAGTTCATCCAAGGTCTAGCCACAAAATCTATCCATAGAGTCTATCAACAAAGCTTTATCCGATTCAATCAACCCAATCTAAGCTAACAAGATGAGAAGTCAGAGTCCGGATAGAATTATCAACTTAGCTCGTAAAGCAGCTTAAAATTTTATGCAACACTTCGTTGAAAAACATGTTATTTGTATTCGAAAGAAAAAAACAACTAATCAGTAAATTAGAGGGAATTAGAGAATTAAGTTCAGTATTATAATAACAGGCTTAAAGTGTTTTTTACTTTTTAAAATGTGTAAAATTGAACGCACAAATGTTCAAACAGGTTTTATTCGGTCATAATTTTGGAATGAAACGCATGGACACGCTGTATAGAAAAAAACACTGAGTCTATGCTAATTTTTGTTGAACAGATAAACAAAAAAGAGTGGGGGTGGACGGCTTGTTGCTCAGCTCTGCGAACTGTGGTAAGTTAAAGAAAGTGCCGGACTTACTTTATTACTAACTACTAACTTATTTATATAAAAAATACAAAGTATTTTGTTGGTCAAACACATACTAGATTATTAGATATGTCACTCGCAATTAAAATTGTGAAAAATGCAGAGCGCCTACTCTTTTCTCAGTAGTTTGCCTGCACAATGCCACTAAAATTTACTTTCCTTCTTTGGCCGGGGTTTGCGAGCATTAACTTGATGTTCAACTCAGCCTAGGGCAAGCCAATCTAGCTCAACCAATGAGAGAGCAGAAAGGAGAGAAGTTAAAGTCAGACGGACGAAACTTAGCCTCAGGGGGGTGGGGCAGGCCCAGTCTAGCTCAGCCAATGAGAGAGCAGTAAGGAGAGTGGTCAAAGTCAGGCAGACACAAGCGTTTTTTCAAGTTTGAAAAGGTTTTTTCAAGTTTTACTTCAATAGTCAGCCCTACATGTAAACTTATTTGTGTTTTTTTATATTTATTTTAGTTTTACTAATATGGAGACAAAAATGCTAATTCCACTATTGAAAAACAGTAGGATAGCGTAGTTTTGCGAGTGAAATATCTAAATATACTTCTAGTAGCTATTCTTGAATCTGTGGTCAAAACACATAAAAATAGGGGTAAGCTATGGAGCAAAAATTTTTTTAGAGTTGAAATAAATTTCAGAAGTAAAAATCAAAACGAGTCACAGGAGGCACGCTGTTTGGCTAGCCAAACACAGGCGAATCAGATGGCCAGGCCGAACACGGTGACAATGACGTGCATTGTCTTATTCTCCCATTTGATGGTGCAGGAGCCGTCAGTCTGGTTGTCCCAGTAGCAGGATGAGGCCGTATGCAGGCCAGCCCCGTTCTTTTGCATGATCACACAGTTAGCCACGTACTTGAACGGCTTGCCTGCGAGTGGGGTTGGGAAAATGCCACTGCTGGTGCCATTCAGTGTCATTGCTAGAGCTGTGGTAGACGCTACTGTACTCCCTAGATCATTGGTAAACAGTACCCATTGGTAGATACTACGGCACTCCTAAATCAATAGTAGACACTCCCGCATTCCTATACTAATAGTAGACACTACGGCACTCCTATACCAATAGTAGAAACTACCGGTAGTATACCGCACTCCTATTCCAATAGTAGAAACTACCGGTAGTATACCGCACTCCTATACCAATAGTAGAAACTACCGGTAGTATACCGCACTCCTATTCCAATAGTAGAAACTACCGCACTCCTATATCAATAGTAGACACTTCCGCACTCCTATACCAATAGTAGAAACTACCGCACTCCTATATCAATAGTAGACACTTCCGCACTCCTATACCAATAGTAGAAACTACCGCACTCCTATATCAATAGTAGACACTTCCGCACTCCTATACCAATAGTAGACACTACCGCACTCCTATATCAATAGTAGACACTTCCGCACTCCTATACCAATAGTAGACACTACCGCCGCACTCCTATACCAATAGTAGACACTACCGCCGCACTCCTATACCAATAGTAGACACTACCGCCGCACTCCTATACCAATAGTAGACACTACCGCACCTTATTTTCCACCCAAATGATGACTAGGCAATAAGCTAAAACACTGCACTTACCCAGCTTAGTGAGCTGATTGAGACAGTGCTCAATGATGCTAGAAGTCCACTGATTGACCTTGTTCTGCTGAAACTGACTGGTGCCGATGCAAGTTTCAACGCCCTCCTTAATAATCTGGGACACTTCGTCAACGCTGAATGTGTTCTCCTCAGACAGATCGTCCATGACAGATTCTTTAGGCGATTTGCAACTGAAAATCCCAATGGTTGTGTCGAGATGGTAAAGATACATTAGTAGAATACAAAAATGCCTATGTATTAATATGATAGGAGCTTCTGCGCCACTTTTTGGCTTTAGTATCTACCCGTTTATCATGGGTGCAGGTGTACTAATATCCCATGTGCCAGGGTACTAATATCCCGTGTGACAGGGCACTAATATCCCGTGTGACAGGGTACTAATATCCCGTGTGACAGGGCACTAATATCCCGTGTGACAGGGTACTAATATCCCGTGTGACAGGGCACTAATATCCCATGTGACAGGGTACTAATATCACAGGTGCCAGTGTGCTAATATCACAGGTGCCAGTGTGCTAATATCACGGGTGCCAGTGTGCTAATATCACAGGTGCCAGTGTGCTAATATCACAGGTGCCAGTGTGCTAATATCACAGGTGCCAGTGTGCCAATATCACAGGTGCCAGTGTGCTAATATCACAGGTGCCAGTGTGCTAATATCACGGGTGCCAGTGTGCTAATATCACAGGTGCCAGTGTGCTAATATCACAGGTGCCAGTGTGCTAATATCACGGGTGCCAGTGTGCTAATATCACGGGTGCCAGTGTGCTAATATCACGGGTGCCAGTGTGCTAATATCACAGGTGCCAGTGTGCTAATATCACGGGTGCCAGTGTGCTAATATCACAGGTGCCAGTGTGCTAATATCACAGGTGCCAGTGTGCTAATATCACAGGTGCCAGTGTGCTAATATCACAGGTGCCAGTGTGCCAATATCACGGGTGCCAGTGTGCTAATATCACAGGTGCCAGTGTGCTAATATCACGGGTGCCAGTGTGCTAATATCACAGGTGCCAGTGTGCTAATATCACGGGTGCCAGTGTGCTAATATCACAGGTGCCAGTGTGCTAATATCACGGGTGCCAGTGTGCTAATATCACGGGTGCCAGTGAGTACTATATGACAGGCATGAGAGATTAGTTCCCGTGCATTAAATTATCTTAGCTAAACAATAAACAGTAAAATAATAAAATTAGCTACTACTTTGAAACTTTTGAACAAACAAAGTATTACAGATTTGAAGTAGTTTTATTATTTTTGAAATTTCAAAATAACTAAACGCTTGAAAGCGGTTGCCTATTACACAATATAACCGAATAATAGTTGACAAGAATTCCAATGAATTATTCATACTTTTATAATGGTATGACTTGAAAGAAGGACACAATAAATGCTAAAAAACCAACTGCCCTTTTGCGTAATTGAAAACTGGAAGCATTTTGACCTTCAAAAAGCAGCACTTCAAAAACTGAAAGCACTGATATTTGATCCATTTAAGTAAAAAAATCAAATTAAAACTAATTCAATGCTTTAGTAAACGCTTAATAAGCAGTTGTAAACAATTGATTGGATTCTGACACTGGAATCTACCCAATTGATTGGATTCTGACACTGGAATCTATCCAATTGATTGGATTCTGACACTGAAATCTATCCAATTGATTGGATTCTGACATTGGAATCTACACAATTGGTTGGATTCTGACACTGAAATCTATCCAATTGATTGGATTCTGACACTGGAATCTACCCAATTGATTGGATTCTGACACTGGAATCTACCCAATTGATTGGATTCTGACACTGGAATCTATCCAATTGATTGGATTTTGACACTGGAATCTACCCAATTGATTGGATTCTGACACTGGAATCTATCCAATTGATTGGATTCTGACACTGGAATCTATCCAATTGATTGGATTCTGACACTGGAATCTATCCAATTGATTGGATTCTGACACTGGAATCTATCCAATTGATTGGATTTTGACACTGGAATCTACCCAAATGATTGGATTCTGACACTGGAATCTATCCAATTGATTGGATTCTGACACTGGAATCTATCCAATTGATTGGATTCTGACACTGGAATCTATCCAATTGATTGGATTCTGACACTGGAATCTATCCAATTGATTGGATTTTGACACTGGAATCTACCCAATTGATTGGATTCTGACACTGGAATCTATCCAATTGATTGGATTCTGACACTGGAATCTATCCAATTGATTGGATTCTGACACTGGAATCTACCCAATTGATTGGATTCTGACACTGGAATCTAACCAATTGATTGGATTCTGACACTGGAATCTACCCAATTGATTGGATTCTGACACTGGAATCTACCCAATTGATTGGATTCTGACACTGGAATCTACCCAATTGATTGGATTCTGACACTGGAATCTATCCAATTGATTGGATTCTGACACTGGAATCTAACCAATTGATTGGATTCTGACACTGGAATCTATCCAATTGATTGGATTCTGACACTGGAATCTATCCAATTGATTGGATTCTGACACTGGAATCTACCCAATTGATTGGATTCTGACACTGGAATCTAACCAATTGATTGGATTCTGACACTGGAATCTACCCAATTGATTGGATTCTGACACTGAAATCTACCCAATTGATTGGATTCTGACACTGGAATCTACCCAATTGATTGGATTCTGACCCTAGAGTCTACCTAGTCTATTGGATTGCTTTGGAGATTCTGACTGGAATCAGCTGTAGAGTCAATCGATATATTATGTCAGAAACATACAGCCTACGAAATATTCCACGTATCCCTCGAAATTTTAATTTAAAACAAATAAATGACTATTCGCCAGCAACGCTACTGTTCAGTAGTAACAGAAGCACGAGCATGCAAAAAAGGAAACAACCAGAGAGGGACAAATACAAGGTAATATAAGGTAATATAACTGAAACTAGTTATTCAGTGCGCAAACATCAGCCGCAGCCCGATGGTATTGCCATCCGGCATCAGAGTGAGCAGGCAGCCAGATGAGAATCGCATAGCTGGCAAATGATTAGTGTCTGAGCTGTCCAAGTATTTCCAAGTCAGGCTAGCTATAAGCTGCTGCTGGGCCCCGCTAGACTGGCAGATTCGGTAGTGCAGCAGGCCGGTTGTGACGCAATCATGCACCAGCCGGCAGCGGGAGCAAACCAGTGAGCAGGTCAGCTTGTGCTGCTCAATCTGGTGCTTGGCGCAGGCCGCAGCGTCGGAGAACTGCTGCACACAGTCGGCTACTGGGCAGCCGAATGCGCGAGTACTGACTGAGGGATTGCCCAGCAGCTGCATAGCAACCAGCACCAGCTGGCAGGGCTTGTTGTTAATCAGGCCACGCTGCCGGATGATGCCGAGCAAGTTGGAACAATTCGGTAGGCTCCAAGCGAACGGGATGGCGAATCGGTGACAGAACCGGCAGACGGCGACAAAGGCGAAGGCGAGGGGCGAACTGACGGCGCCGGTGGGTGGAGGAGGCTGGCTGGTCCTAGACCGGACAATGTCGCACACCTGCGAGCAGGGAGCAAAGTCATTTTTTATTACACCTGCCTAAATTGCGCGGCGCATCTGAAGGCTGCTGCGTACGGCTGTTCAGTCCAAGGACTCTCAATTACCCCAGCTAATGCTGGCACCCATTTTACAAAACTTATCAGCTTAGTAATAAAAAAGCAAATCTCGCACCTGTAACAACGGAGTTTCTTCGAGCCAGGCAAAACACAGTTTATTGTACAGAAGACAGCGCGCCATACAATCCCCTGTCAGTAGGCAGCTCTCGCCCGATGCGATATTCCTGACGCACAACAGAGGTCCGCTAGTGGTGATCGGATGAGCAGAAAATGCATGAACAATCAGTGAGGCTAATGAGCCCATGGACAGGTTGGACTCCCAGCTGTCTGTGCAGGTGTGGCAAGTCAGGCGAAGAGAGACAAGGTCAACCCAGCCAGACGGCAAGGTGAGGCAGTAGTGGCCGGCATTAGATACACTCGAGTGCCACAGGGCGGCAGGCGGGCCGTCGCTAACTTGACGGCAAGACAGGCAAACGTAAATTACTGAGCTACCGCTAAGGCAGCGCAGCAGCATGCCGCGGCTGATCTCATTATTTCTCAGCAGGAGCTGCACACTTTGCTGCGGCTGCTGTTGCTGCAGCAAGTGCTGGAGTATTCGCCGCTGCTGCAGCTGAAACACTTCTACTCGATGTAGGTCTTGCTGTGGTGACAGCTGAGACGGTTGAGTCTGCGCCTGCTGCTGTGGTTGCTGGGGCTGTTGCTGTGGTTGCTGCGGCCGTTGCTGTGGTTGCTGGGGCTGTTGCTGGGGCTGCTGTGGTTGCTGCGGCCGTTGCTGTGGTTGCTGGGGCTGTTGCTGGGGCTGTTGCTGTGGTTGCTGCGGCTGTTGCTGTGGCTGCTGCTGTGGTTGCTGTGGTTGCTGCGGCTGTTGCTGTGGCTGCCGCTGTGGTTGCTGCGGCTGTTGCTCTGGCTGCTGCTGTGGTTGCTGTGGTTGCTGCGGCTGCTGCAAATGCAGCGAGTCGGTAGCAATCAGCACCTGCAATGAGCTTTCAAGCGCTGTTTGCTGTCCCCGTGCTGACGTCGAAGACTTGCTAGTAGATTCCGCAGCCACTGTTCGAGGCTCTTCATCTTCGTCGCTAAGCAAATTGATAAACTCCTCCTCGCCACGCCTGACCGGCTTGCTTAGGAAAGATTTCAAACTGAATTGGCCGTAATTTTCATCGCGATCTGGAGATTCACCGAGGTGTTGACGTGGTGAGCAAGCAATAGTCAATGGTGGTGGTGGCGGTGGGTGTTTTGGCACAGTCGCTGTTGATACCACAGGCGGCGGCAGTGGGTGATGTGACGAAGCCACTGTCGGTAACTGAGGCCGTGGCGGTGAATGATATGACGAAGCCGCTGTCGACACCAAAGAAGACGGTGGGTGTTGTGACGAAGCCGCTGTCGACACCAAAGAAGACGGTGGGTGTTGTGACGAAGCCGCTGTCGACACCGAAGAAGGTGGTGGGTGTTGTGATGAAGCCGCTGTCGACACCGAAGAAGGCGGTGGGTGTTGTGATGAAGCCGCTGTCGACACCGAAGAAGACGGTGGGTGTTGTGATGAAGCCGCTGTCGACACCGAAGAAGGTGGTGGGTGTTGTGATGAAGCCGCTGTCGACACCGAAGAAGGCGGTGGGTGTTGTGACGAAGCCGCTGTCGACACCAAAGAAGACGATGGGTGTTGTGACGAAGCCGCTGTCGACACCGAAGAAGGCGGTGGGTGTTGTGACAAAGCCGCTGTCGACACCGAAGAAGGCGATGGGTGTTGTGACGAAGCCGCTGTCGACACCGGAGGCTTCATCGGTGGCGGAGCGAGCAAAGCTAAGAAAGACTCTATACCGGTAGATTCGTCTTGGTTTTCACTAGCGGAAGCGGCCGCAGTTGAAGCCAGAGCTAGCGAGCTACGCTGCCTGCCAGGAGTTTTCCAGCACCGATATCGAGTCAATACGCCACCAAATGGCCTTCTGCGGCTCTCCTGTGGCAAAATGGTGAATAAAAACGCGAAATTGTATTTTCTATAAGTGTAGACAGGAATGCAACAGAATACTACACACACCTACCTGTACAGCCTCTTCAAACGTCATGTGCATCAGATCGCGGCAGGCAGCTTCTATGCGCCACTTAAACGTTGCTTCCTGGCCCCGAAGACAACAATTGGACATCCCTCGTTTAGACATCGTCAGCCAGGAGTCAAATAGCGGCTTTGGCAAATTGGAATTCAATTGCCGGTCTGCGTCTTCGCTATCATAGTGACAACTGCTGCCGTTACTACCGAATTCGATATTCTTGCACTTTTCATCATCGTCGGCAGAGACCACTAACGAAGCGAGTTCTGCGGAGGACTCGCTATCCTCGTCGTCTAAATCAACAGAAAGCTGCTCAATTGTCTGCCGGAGCAGTTTGGGTCCGCCTGGCCCCACTGACTGCAGACAGCGACGTTTAGCGGACATTGATGGAGTCCGCAGCTGTAAGAATAAGCGAAACAGTTAATATTGTAAGTCTAGAACACCATTGGTTTTTAACTAGACTTTTTATTGACAGCTGTTAATAACCCTTAAATTGAGCATTTACTCAACTACATGTACCTAACAGATTATAAAATAAATCAGGGGTTGTAAACAATAGAAATTGCTTACCTTCAGTTTTAGATTAAGGCCATCTGCTGATGCTGACACAGGTAAAATAGGCACATCAGCTGCCTTCATCATGGAATTAACACTGTTGACACTATCTGCTGGCAAAAACTCAGTGGCATTAAGCTGGCCTAATGCTAAGTTATCTTCATTGCTGGAGTCCTCAGCTGCTGACAGGTTCATTGGCTGAACTGAATTAGTTAAATTGTTCAATTAAATGCAAGAGCTTCTAATTTCAGTAGTATACAAAACAGAAGAAATAAAATAATATTAATATTATATACATGCACAAAACCTCCTGAATCTTAACCAGCTAGTGCAACAGTTTTCCTCAAAAAATATGACAACTTTATCTGGAGAGCCTTTTTGCAGTATAGCTTTGCTCTGAATGCAATTCAAATATTTTCTTTCATTGGCTTTAACTATTTAATGCTCTTTTTCTTTTGATTTGATTGTTTTTTAGGCACTTATATAAGTTATTCTTACTGTTCTTCAATTTTTCTTCATTTTTCTCTGGTTTTATTTATTTCATTTTATCAGATTTTCATATGTACACCTTGCAATTTTTTTGGTGCTAAGTTGATCAGTTTTGCAACATACCAGCCTTGTCACTTAGCTGGGTTCGGCCTAGCCAGTTGTGCATATGTTAAAATTTCATTTTATCTTTATAATAACTATATTAAAAAAACTAATATAAACATATGCAACAAACAAAACACAAATCAAAACTAAGGAAAGAATACCCATGATAGTCATACCATCAAATGCAACAAACTGAGGGGTTAGCTAGCCCCACATACTAACAAACAAGGGTGCAGTCTTATGTGACCCCCAAATATATATATTCAACCCTGCGCATCTTAGCAGTTTGCAAGACCATTTTGTTCTAGCATGTACCTGCCTTATAGCTTGCTAGCTATATTAGTACTAGATGCAAATTTACTAAATCATATTGATAAAATAATAAATCCTTTATCATTTTTAATCCCAACATTTTTATAAATATGATATTTTATATACTTATAACTATAATAGTAGTATAAAACTATATGCAAAAAACCTTTAAAATTACAAAATATTTTTTTGAAAACCAACAATTTGAATGACGCTTTGTTTCTATTGAGTCATTTTTTAATCAATCATATACACATAGATAAAGAACCTATAAACAAACAATTTTTAATAGAAATTTTCTTTATTAACTTAGTTTTGCTATATTACTTTATTATACATAGACTAATCACTTTAAGCTTTGGTCAAAGGCATATGATAAATAATTGTATGGTATTAGATACAACTATTACCATAAATTCAAAATCAAGAAATCACTAAATTGTTTTAAAAATCATTTCAATGCTAGACACTAACCAATGCTAATATTTATCAATAAAGGCAATAAGTAGATAATAAAGACAAATTATAAAGTTGAATATAGAAGCTTTTTTCAATATGATTAACACTTATAATACAACAAGTAAAATCGAACAAACTTTAAAAAGATATCTAATTTTTTTATAAGCATAATACATTCAACATTTTTAAAGATGGTATTTAAAAACTTATACTAAATAAAATAGAATGATTTAGACTAGGCCTAGAGTTAGAAGCAAAACCTTTAAGTTCTAATAAGAGATATGAAATGGAAATAATTTTAATTATTATAATAATATAAAATAATTCCATTATAGACTATAGCATCTATCTCCCTAAGACTTAAAGATCTATACCTAATACAAATTACTACCAATAGGAAATGAGTAAAATATATAGGCCTAGACCTATGCTTATTATCATCTATTGAAATATTTAGAGCTAAGGCCTATGGCCATCTTGGTGTGTGTGGCCATCTTAGTCATGCACTATAGAGGCAATAGATATTATTCCATCCTGACTTTTGAAATTGCATTCTAAAATTAGACATAAGGCTTAAATATGATTTTGAATCCTAGTACTAGCAAAAAACCTAGCATGATAATATACTCTATACTCATAACAATAGGCCTATGCACATGCACAATAGGCCTACCCAATTGACCAAATCAAAGTAGGCCTAGCTAGGTCTAGGTGTCAGTGATAGGGTGAACATTGGATAATACTGTATGTCAAGGGCAAAGGCTAGAGTTCCAGGACCAGAACCCATTTTCTAATGGCTATGGATCTGGCAGTGGTATTCTAGTAGTGCAGTTTATGGGTATAGGCCTAATAATAATATAGCAGAAACATTTTACTTTTTTAATGGGTGGTTTATATTGTATTGAGATTTTGTTCAAGATAAGATCAAAACGAAACGACGAGATTCAAAACAAGATACTTCTAATGTTCAAAGACGTCATTAGTAGATAACTGCCTGCAGAAGACTGCCGGATCCATAGCTATTAGAAAATGGGTTCCGGGGCTGAAACTCCAGCCATTGCCTAGACCTATATCAAGGGGAATAGGCCTTTTTTAGTAGTCCAAAGCGGACTACTAAAAAAAGGAGTAGTCCAAAAAAGGAGTACAAGCAGTAAAAGCACTGAGTTAAAAATCGCTCTGACTTGTTCCCTGGAATGGCTTGTCAAAGCTGCAAATACGAATTACGAAATACCATGCCCCATATCATCATGCCTAGTTTCCTATATGGACATGGAATTTTTTTAGTCATTATAGTGCTTGATCTTTTCAACTCAAAAATATAAGGTGGTTATTTATTGAAGCGACTATTGAGGCGACTTCAATACTATCTGATGTTAACAGTGAAATTAGGAGCACTGCCGGCCTGCACGAAGTCATGCTCTCATGGACAGTTAATAATAAGTAAGCGAATTAGATCGAACTGTAAAATTTATAAAATTAGAAGTCTCTAAAAATAAGCATATTTGTATACGTAGAAGGTAAAAATTATAAAATCTTTAATTAACATGTAATTTATTCGTTACAAATAATTTAAAACTAGCAATATTTTTACTGGATTCAATGTTTTAAATGGCTTTTGTTTTAACTATCAATTTGCATACACGCCTTGGAAATTTATTTAAATCCAATTCGAAACGTTGGCAACACACCTTAATTACTTGTTTAAAGCGGACTGATCGCTTCCAATATTACATTCTTGTAATTTTAAGAGTCTCAAAATTATTTATTCGCAGCTGCTCTCTACGTCTCAAGTATTTTATTACGGGTTAAATGTTTGTATAGTCTTAGGCCTTAGCCTAGCCCTGAGTCAAAATCTCAAATTAAACGTTATTATTTCTACAAAGTATTTTTCTATACATATCGGGCTGCTGAAATGTGACACACGTTGCGTCCAGAAAAACTTTTTAGTGTGCTTCTCGTTGTCTAATTTTTCTCTGAATTCTTTAAATTTACTTCTGCTAATGGCATAAGAGGTGTACAGAAGCATTGTTCCCTAATAATGAAATACTTTTTGCAAAAATGATGCGCTGCGATTGTCGATTAACCGTTTATACATCTACAGTTTCGATCTTATTGTTAAATAATGGTAAATCTTGGAATCGATTGTAATACTATTTTCTTTGCTGTTTTTTGTTTTGCATCTTATTCTTATTGTAATATTCATAAGAATAAGATTAATAATTTATTGAATGAAGACTTTTAAAATGTAGATGAGCAATCAAAAAAGATGGAGAAGTCGGGGTTCGAACCCGAGACCTTTCACATGCGAAGCGAACGCTCTACCTCTGAGCTACATCCCCTAGCAGCGGCGTGAGAGTATCAAATTTATATATACTATTAATAGTCTGTCGGGGAGACCGCGTTAGCTGACAGGGAGGACCTTTGCGAAAATGCAGCCCAGCCCTCCCAGCCCCATTTAAGCTAAGCCTTGACCAGTGGCGTAGCCAGGGGGGTGGCTACGCCACTTCAATAGCCTTCAGAACCTTGCGGTAATCCTTCCGTCGCTTGCCTGACATCAGCACAAACAGCAGAGGCACTTGCTTCCGATTATCCTCATGGCCCATGATGAAAGCGTGGATGGTGTACAGCTGAACGAAGGGCTTGTTTACCACGTGGAAAGTCCCATCCATGAACCAGTCTTGCGCAAGCATTGCCAGACCTTCGTTCGTTGCAAAGATGATGTGGCGCCGAGCTCCCGAGTCTTTCTGCAGAAACCCTGCGGGCAGAGCGTTCTCCTGCAGTTCACACTGAAGATCGTTTGGTTCCTCAGGGCGCTCGTTCTTACGCTGCCTATTTGCCGTACGTGCTAGAAGGTTGGGGTTCGGCATCGATGGCCCAGTCTGTAAAAGTTTGAAATTTGGTTTTTTAATGACTTATTCAGCATGCATGTATCTACATGTATACCTATTAAAATCTGTACACAAAAATCAAAACAACTGTCTGTGTGGTTTCTGTCTGTCTATCTGTGTACAAGGCGGCAGAACACCGTGTAGACCGCGTTGACCGAGTTGCAGTCAATCCTCTGGCTGATGGTGATCTGTAGGATTGCGAAAATAATTGAGGCGTGGAACGCGGTGGTTCGTTTGCTTTAATTTTTCTTTGATTGTTTTCCGTGTGAAAAAGAATAGAGAGAACGGGCTTGAGTAATTGCGTGCTAGGGTGCTGTATATTTATATTCGTGTTGATGGAACATTCCGGAATCCGGAAAGTTCGAGAAGCAGTTTCTAGAAAGGGGGTGCGCGGGAATTCAAAATGCCAAATATGGAAAGTGCGTGTTTACGCGGAAGTTTCTAGAATACAGTAGTTATAATACGCTAGCTGCAATACTGTTATAATATTAGTGAATACGCTACAACAGTTCCCCCGCCGGAGACGGAGTCACCTGGAGAAGTACAGGAAAAAATTATATACATTAGACGATGAATTGGGGGGGGGGGTGGACATGTACGTTTGTACATGCAGGTTTCAAACTGTTACAGCATAGGGGCGATGATGTACATATTCAATAATAAGTGAAACGTTATTACTGGTGAAGTCA
This sequence comes from Macrostomum lignano, assembly GCA_002269645.1. NCBI lineage: Eukaryota > Metazoa > Platyhelminthes > Macrostomidae > Macrostomum > Macrostomum lignano. Next base: position 15,247 of record NIVC01001664.1, on the reverse strand, counting down.
AGCTGCTTGATTAATTAGTCATTTCGCAAATCAGACCTTACTGCGATGCCCCCGGTTGGCCGAATAGCAATGTACATAGACGGAATGTGCCAGGATGCAGACAGACGACACCCGGAACAAGATCGGTGCACCGTGAGTCGAGGCGGGCTGTCGCTCTGCTTCGGTAGGCATCTCGTAGCAGGTGTACACGCAACGCGCTTCTGGTAGGAGAACTTGGGATGCTTTTGGCACGCTCAGCCACACTCCAGGACGACGGATCGTCAGGCAGGACGACCTTTCGATTTGCAGGCAGACTCCCGAGACTAATATGAGAACGACGGCGGGCAGTCGCTGAATATTGCTGGGCATAGCTGATGGAGCGCACAAGGCGAACCGATTGACAGGCTGGGTTGCCCCTCGGGATGTCGATCACCTCGTGGAAGGTGTCATATAAAGACGATCGCCGAAGGTTTCAGCCGCGCGTTCCTTGGTCAATAGCAGCTTGGTTGACTGGTGATATTTCGGCTTATTTTGGCGTAGAATTTGGTGGGGTTCACGGAAGACTCTATCGAACGGCCTGGTAATACCCGTGTAGGCATTTGTCTGTCTGTCGTCGATGAGTTCCGTGTCAACTTCGATACCACGTTTGTAGAATTACGTCGATCAGGTTAATATCGTGTCGTACATGTATGACGCATCCGGTAGCTATATCCAGTAGTGGCGTGGACGACGGGCGCGTGCAGACGACGATGAGGCATGGCGTTGATGGCAATGTCGATGATGGCGTTATGCTACATTCAGGCAGTATTTACACGGATATTTACACGCACTTCGACGGCCTAGCCCCCTGCTGGGGACTCAGATGAATTTTGGACGCCTCACCGGACCAGTTGGAGGATTGCTAAAATAATTGAGGCGTGGAACGCGGTGGTTCGTTTGCTTTAATTTTTCTTTGATTGTTTTCCGTGTGGAAAAGAATAGAGAGAACGGGCTTGAGTAATTGCGTGCTAGGGTGCTGTATATTTATATTCGTGTTGATGGAACATTCCGGAATCCGGAAAGTTCGAGAAGCAGTTTCTAGAAAGGGGGTGCGCGGGAATTCAAAATGCCAAATATGAAAAGTGCGTGTTTACGCGGAAGTTTCTAGAATACAGTAGTTATAATACGCTAGCTGCAATACTGTTATAATATTAGTGAATACGCTACAGATCTTGACGGTCGTGGACGCGGATCCCGGGCAGACGGAGGTGAATCTGGCGTGCGCCTGGCAGCACTTGCACAGCCGGGCCGGGTTGCACGGCAGGAAGCCGAACTCCCACCGCCTTGTCGGGTAGAAACCCAGCTCCGCCAGCACCTCGTACTTGATATTGCGTAGAAATCGCCTGTTGTAGCCCTGGTGCTGCACCAGATTCAACATCAGCTCCGTGCAAGCCGCGTCGAAGTGACCATCCGGGAGCACCTGCGGGCGTATCTGATGAGCTGGGACTTGACCACACCCTTGAACGTCCGCCTCGGGTGAAATGAGTCGCGGTGGATAAGAGCTCGGCTGTCCGTGGGCTTGAAGAAGACTCTGGTCGCCAGACGCTTGGAGTCCCCCTCGCGGTCCCAGAAGACGGTGGTGTCCAGGAAGTTGACCTCGGTGCTGCTGTAGCTCAGCTGCAACCTGATGTTCGGGTCGAGGCCATCCAGGAGCTCGTGGAAGCGGACCAGCTCGTCTCTCGTTCCGTGCCAGACACCGAAGATGTCGTCGATGTAGCACAGCCACAGGGCGGGCTTCTGCGGGCTGAGCTCCAGGCCCCGCTGCTCCCAGTAGCCATGTAGATGTTGCTTTAGCTGGGTGCAAACGATTTCCCCATGGCCGTGCCTTTCACTTGCAGGAAAAATTTGCCGTCGAACTCGAAGTCGTTGCGCTCCAGGTTAAGCTTGAGCAGACTGAGGAGGCTCGCGTCCGGGCGCTGGGCGTCTGGGTGCTCTCTGAAGGCCCTCTGCATGCACTCGAGTCCGGCCGCGGTCGGGATGTTAGTGTAAAGGCTGGCGACGTCCATGGTGAACAGGAAGGTCTCGCCCGGCGCCGGGCATGTGATGTCTCTGATGGCCGCCTGGAAATGGTCGGTATCCCTGATGAAGCTGGGCAGCTGGATGACGATCGGCTGTAGTAAGCTGTCGATGAAGCGGCCGCTGGCATATGATTCGCTGTCCACGTCAGACACGATAGGCCGGCCTGGCGGGATGTCGCCGAGCGGCCACGACTCGACAGGCTTGTGAATCTTTGGCAGGATGTAAAAGCGCCGCGTCCGGAACTCCTCCTTCGGGCAGAAGGCGTTGAACTGGCGTTTGTCGATAAGCCTGCGGTCCAGCAGCGACTGGAAGATGGCGCGGATCCTCTGGGCCGTGAAGCGGTTGATCGGTACGCTCAGGGGCTGGTAGAAGGCCGGGTCGTCCAGCTGACGCATGCACTCGCGGACATAGTCCTGCCGGTCCAGGATGACCAACTGGTTGCCCTTGTCGGCCGGCTTGATGCCGATGGACTTGTCCGCCCGCAGGTCTCGCAGTGCCATCGCCTCCGCCTCGCTGATGTTTGGAGCGTTCCTGCAGTCCCGGATGTCCTCCCTGACGTCGTCCAGCTCCGCCAGAGCGGCTTGAATTTCGGGCCGGAGGCGGCTCGGATCGATGCTGGCCGTTGGGCGGCGGGGAAGCGGCGGACCGTCGTCTACAGTCAGTTCGCGCTTGAAGCCGCGAGCGGCCGACACGGCCAGACGCCCACCAAAGTCGCGGACGCCGGACGCCAGTGACTCCGCCGAGGTGCACCGAGGAGCCACTACGAAGGACTGGCCGCGCTCCAGCAGTTGCAGTTCAACTGGTGCGAGAGCGCGGCTGGAGAGGTTCATCACCCTCAGTAGGGGGGCCCACGGCTCGCCCCCGGCCTGCTCAGTTTTTTGGAAGGTCGTCCGCCGTCTCCAGGACGACGGCGAACGCCCCATCAGCAGACTGTCGCTCCAGGCTGATCTGGTCCCGTCGGAATGCCAGGTCCTTGGTGTCCAGCGAGATCAGGCTGATGGACCTGTAGCTGCTCAGAAGCTGGTTAGTCTTGCGGCAGTTATTCTTCTGGAGCGCCGGCGCATCGGGGGGGGGGGGGGGCACACGGTCTGCACGACCCAGATTGACGCACCGGGGAAAGCCTTCCTGATGTTGGTCAGGCTCATCTTCCAGAGCTTGGCGATGGAGAAGTCGAAGCTCTCACGGTGGAGGTCGTTGTTGCCGGCCCAGACGATGACGCGGCCCGTGTCGGGACTCGCATTCTCCACCTTGCTGATGTTCTTAAGGTAGTCCAGCGTGAGGCCTGGGAAGCAGTGCACCTCCAGGTCTGGCGAGGCCAGCTTCACGAATTCCACGTTCTGGTCAGCGATCACCAGGGTGGGCTTCTGCTTCGACCTCAGCTTCCAGTGCTTCTTGGCTCCGTGGTGGTAGATGACTTTGTTCTCCCGTAAGCTTCTGGCAGTCTTCGACGGCTGCATGAGACTCCCGGATTCAGGAGAACCAGATGGGGGTCTCTTCCTGGTGGCCGCCGGGGTTCCGGAGTCAGCGGCATCTTCACTTGTCCGGGCGGTGACAGTCTCTGGAACACCAGTAGACGTAGTCATGGGGAGGGACACCTCCCTGTTTGTCGGAGTCTCAGTTGAGGCATAGTTCTTTGCGGATGGCGCCGTAGAGTTCACTTCTGGAGCCGTCGAAGCCGCCGGCGCGGTCGCCGACGAAGCCGCCGGCGCGGTCGCCGACGAAGCCGCCGGCGCGGTCGCCGACGAAGCCGCCGGCGCGGTCGCCGACGAAGCCGCCGGCGCGGTCGCCGACGAAGCCAACGAAGCCGCCGGCGCGGTCGCCAATGAAGCCGCCGGCGCGGTCGCCGACGAAGCCGCCGGCGCGGTCGCCGACGAAGCCGCCGGCGCAGTTGCCGACGAAGCTGACGAAGCCGCCGGCGCGGTCGCCGACGAAGTCGCCGGCGCGGTCGCCGACGAAGTCGCCGGCGCGGTTGCCGACGAAGCCGACGAAGCCGCCGGCGCGGTCGTTGGAGCCCAGTCGATGACTCGAGAGTCTTGATGTGCTGGTTGACTCAGGCACTCAGAAAGGGCCGTGAATCTTAGGGTGCGAAGCCGCTCCAAAACACTAATGAGGATGCGTGGGCTCCACGCTCTGCCGATTCTGTTCGCTGCCCAGCGTGCACCAACGAGCCAGCCAGCCCTGAGCTCATCCAGTGGTCCTGACAGACGGAGTTGCTCCATTCTCGCAGCGGTAGAAGCGAACTGGGTGTCGTAGTGCAGCCTCATGTCGGCCGTCGTGTGGACCAGCCACTGTTGAGCATTGTGGTCGAAGCGGCGATGGGACTCCTCGCACTGGAAGGCTGGGCAGAGGAACCAGCCTCTCTCTCTCTCTCTCTCTCTCTCTCTCTCTCTCTCTCTCTCTCTCTCTCTCTCTCTCTTGTCATTATTTTAAATGTTTTTTAGGTGACAGACCAATTTAACATGAAAAATCGATTAATGCGTCGTTAGAGCAGCATGTGAGGCACAAAATAGTGTGGTTAGGACTTTCTCTGACACTTTTAAGAGACCCAATCACTGTTTTTGTGTTGAAAATCGTGAAATTTCCTATCTCCGTAGTGTATTTTTCCGGTGAAACCTGCCTTTAAAACTATTTCTGAACGAAAAGCTTTATGATTATCGATAGAGCAATAAGAAAGGCACAACATATCCAAAGATGAACACTGGATCCGCCTCCTATCAAAAGCAATAACAATTTTTGTGCTGAAAAAATTAAAACCTCCTATCTCTGTAGTGTCTTTTTCGGCGAAAAGTTGCCTTCAAAACATTTACCATGGATTTCGAGTGTTGCGTCCTTCTACTTAAGTTAAGTCCTTGCTGCGGCCTCCAGTGAAAAGCACACGATTTGCGATTCGCTCCATCTACTTTTAGCTGTCCAGGCCTCAAGCGCGCTCGTCGCTCTATTATCATTTCATTTGCAGGGTGCCGCTGGCGGAGCCCGCACTGCTGGAGCCCGCTGCCGACCTATCAGCCGCCAGTCGCCTTCGGACGTCGCGCCAGTCGCGATACGCCACCGCCAGGAAGTGTCGCGTCAGCGCCACCATCTCCAGCGCCAGCTCGGATTGACGAAATGCGGCCGCGTGGCAGACGAACTGCAGCGAGGGCAGCTGGTCGACCCAGGCGAAGATGCGGCCGCACCCGGCGGCTGAGGCACAGTAGTACGCGATTCTCTCCGGTGGTGAGAGACAATTCTCGCCCGTATCAGCCAGGTGCAGCTTCAGGCCTTCGTGCGTCACCGTCATGTAGGCTTTGCGACCTTCGCCGCGAGCTAGAAGCTCCGACACCGCCGAGGATGTGTCGAATCGCACGTCTTTGGCTTCTAGTGCAGAGTTGACGGCTACGCTGCAGTTGCCCAAGTAGTACACGGTGTGCACCGTGACAAAGCCGTTAAAACGGGCTTTGCCACTGCGTTTTGTTAGCATTTTTGTGGATGGCGGGCGGGAGTCAGCTAGTCTGGGCAAGAATTAGCGTATTTGAGTATTTATTGTCTGTTGCCCCTTTGTCTCTTCTAGCCATGTTCGCCTACGCTCCTTCTGTTCTCATCCCGATGCTCTCTGTCTGCTTCTCTGTCGCTCGTCCCTTCTATCGCTTCTAAATACCCGCGGTATGGCATGTATAAGTACATAAACGGCTTGGCTACAAGCTCACAAAATCACATAGCATGCAATAAATTCAGTACCTCCCTCCCCTTGCCCTGCAAATTTTGTCCACCCGGACTCTCAATCTCCTCTGCCCCCCAGTCTCTCTCACGGCTCTCTCTCTCCATTAGCCGTTTGTATTGACCATTTCATGTTTAAGAGGAATTGTGTGGGAAAGAGAAACATCATTCATGAAGCTTCTGCTGGCTATATAGCATAATGAGCTTGAATTGAGCCCGCTTCAATAAGGGTTGCTACACGACTTAAAAAGCAGAAATATTATAAATGATGGATGCGTTTGTGCTCAGAAATGGTTCATTAGAGTAGCTAGGTAACTATAGCTGATTCCATTAATTTCCTTTGTGTGTGGTGCGAAGCAGAAGAATTCAAACAAAATGCGCGCATGGTCTAAAAAAAGACATCTGTATGGTTGGATTTCATCAATACTTTCTATGTGCATTCAGGGCCTCGGAGTGTACACTCAGCTCAGCACTGTACGCAATGTACGTATACAGCTTCCTTTCCTACCGTACGCACATTGAAGCTTGTCCACTTTAGTTTGTTCTACTAACTCAAAGCAGAATTCCTATCTATTACCGAAAAAAATTCACTTTGAAATCCTAAGATGTCCCCCGAATATGACTTTATTTAAAATTAACCGCACAGTAAAAAAAATTGTTAAAATAAGCTTCATTCGTTGTATGAACTTTTCTTGATAATTCAAATTAGAGTTACAACGATAAAGCGACCGATTTCTGGCCAAGTGGCACGGCTAAATATACCTGTATTGTCCGGAAAAAAACTTGAGAATGCCCGTCAGACGGGGACACATCGCGCCGCAGAACACTTTCTTGGATACGCTTATTCGAAAGTTCGACGGACAGAGTAAGTATTGGGTAGCTTTTGTATCGTTCTTAGTAGTACACTCGTATAAGCCGAATATTTAGTCTCTGCACTTCGAAACAAACATACACATGTATTAGCTTAGTTTGTAATTCAGCTTTCTAACACCTACTCTAAATCACCTACTTACACCTAAATCACATACTTTCTAATTTATAATGCTCCCAGATCGGAAGTTCTGTATCGCCAATGGCAGTCTCGATCATCGGCCTGTCATCTTCTGCAATGACGGTTTCTGCGAGCTGGTTGGCTACACTCGAGCCGATGTCATGCAACAACCAGCCAGCATGGACTTCTTGCACGGACCGCTCACCACAGTGCGCTCCATTGCTGAGCTAAAAGAAGCTCTGGGTTGTCGAGACGAGAGACAGGTTCAGATACTGATTTATAAGAAGGATGGTAAGCACTGTCTGCGCATAGTCTATGGTCAGTCATTTCCATTGCTTAGATGGTGCACTGTCTGCGCATAGTCTATGGTCAGTCATTTCCATTGCTTAGATGGTGCACTGTCTGCGCATAGTCTATGGTCAGTCATTTCCATTGCTTAGATGGTGCACTGTCTGCGCATAGTCTATGGTCAGTCATTTCCATTGCTTAGATGGTGCACTGTCTGCGCATAGTCTATGGTCAGTCATTTCCATTGCTTAGATGGTGCACTGTCTGCGCATAGTCTATGGTCAGTCATTTCCATTGCTTAGATGGTGCACTGTCTGCGCATAGTCTATGGTCAGTCATTTCCATTGCTTAGATGGTGCACTGTCTGCGCATAGTCTATGGTCAGTCATTTCCATTGCTTAGATGGTGCACTGTCTGCGCATAGTCTATGGTCAGTCATTTCCATTGCTTAGATGGTGCACTGTCTGCGCATAGTCTATGGTCAGTCATTTCCATTGCTTAGATGGTGCACTGTCTGCGCATAGTCTATGGTCAGTCATTTCCATTGCTTAGATGGTGCACTGTCTGCGCATAGTCTATGGTCAGTCATTTCCATTGCTTAGATGGTGCACTGTCTGCGCATAGTCTATGGTCAGTCATTTCCATTGCTTAGATGGTGCACTGTCTGCGCATAGTCTATGGTCAGTCATTTCCATTGCTTAGATGGTGCACTGTCTGCGCATAGTCTATGGTCAGTCATTTCCATTGCTTAGATGGTGCACTGTCTGCGCATAGTCTATGGTCAGTCATTTCCATTGCTTAGATGGTGCACTGTCTGCGCATAGTCTATGGTCAGTCATTTCCATTGCTTAGATGGTGCACTGTCTGCGCATAGTCTATGGTCAGTCATTTCCATTGCTTAGATGGTGCACTGTCTGCGCATAGTCTATGGTCAGTCATTTCCATTGCTTAGATGGTGCACTGTCTGCGCATAGTCTATGGTCAGTCATTTCCATTGCTTAGATGGTGCACTGTCTGCGCATAGTCTATGGTCAGTCATTTCCATTGCTTAGATGGTGCACTGTCTGCGCATAGTCTATGGTCAGTCATTTCCATTGCTTAGATGGTGCACTGTCTGCGCATAGTCTATGGTCAGTCATTTCCATTGCTTAGATGGTGCACTGTCTGCGCATAGTCTATGGTCAGTCATTTCCATTGCTTAGATGGTGCACTGTCTGCGCATAGTCTATGGTCAGTCATTTCCATTGCTTAGATGGTGCACTGTCTGCGCATAGTCTATGGTCAGTCATTTCCATTGCTTAGATGGTGCACTGTCTGCGCATAGTCTATGGTCAGTCATTTCCATTGCTTAGATGGTGCACTGTCTGCGCATAGTCTATAGTCAGTCATTTCCATTGCTTAGATGGTGCACTGTCTGCGCATAGTCTATGGTCATCATTTCTACAAGGACTACTAGACTAGTGAATGAAGACGCTGTCGTCTTCAAAGGTGGGATAGACTAGACGAAGTGTTCCTAGTGGTCCTTGCATTTCTATTGTCTAGATGGTGCACGGTTAGCGCATACCCTCATTCTATGGTCTTAATTTAATACATGCCTTTTGCCATGTAAGCTTTTAAGCCATGTCCGATTATTTTCGAGCGTTTCGACACCTCCGCAGGCACCCGATTCGTTTCCAACACGATGGTAGCTCCAGTAAGGAGCGAAACGGGCGACGTGATGTTTTACATCCTCACCTTCTCGCCTGAAGGTGTAGCCTCGTACTTCAATGCGCCAAGCCAAAGCGATAGAAGAGGTGAGCTCTCGAGTCTTAGGCTGTAAAATCGGAATCGATCTCTCAGTACTTTACCGCGCACTTGATTTATGCTTCGAGTCGACGGTTCCTCTGGCAGTCGGGAAAATCGCGCTTAACATACTAGCTAGTATAACTGAATAGAGCTCCTATTTAGGCCCTAAATATAGCGCTTATTGACCCGATTTTCTGTCATAATATTTATATAAGGATAAACACATAATCGAGACAGTCGACTTATAAAGTGCAAACTCTGTTGGAGGGACGATTTCTGTATATTGATTATCGCGATTTTATAAATTTATACATCCGTATTGGATTAGGTACACTGATATAAGAATACTATAGCATTGGATTACCAAAGGGCCTGCTAAAAGGTTGCACTGAAGAGTCGGAGGGTATCAAATAAAGAGTCGGAGGGTATCAAATGAAGAGTCGGAGAATATCAAATGAAGAGTCGGAGGGTATCAAATGAAGAGTCGGAGGGTATCAAATGAAGAGTCGAAGGGTATCAAATGAAAAGTCGGAGGGGATATCAAATGAAGAGTCTGGGGATATTAAATGAAGAGTCGGAGAATATCAAATGAAGAGTCGGAGAATATCAAATGAAGAGTCGGAGGGTATCAAATGAAGAGTCTGGGGATATCAAATGAAGAGTCTGGGGATATCAAATGAAGAGTCGGAGGGTATCAAATGAAGAGTCGGAGAATATCAAATGAAGAGTCGGAGAATATCAAATGAAGAGTCTGGGGATATCAAATGAAGAGTCTGGGGATATCAAATGAAGAGTCTGGGGATATCAAATGAAGAGTCTGGGGATATCAAATGAAGAGTCTGGGGATATCAAATGAAGAGTCTGGGGATATCAAATGAAGAGTCTGGGGATATCAAATGAAGAGTCGGAGGGTATCAAATGAAGAGTCTGGGGATATCAAATGAAGAGTCTGGGGATATCAAATGAAGAGTCGGAGGGTATCAAATGAAGAGTCGGAGAATATCAAATGAAGAGTCGGAGGATATCAAATGAAGAGTCGGAGAATATCAAATGAAGAGTCGGAGAATATCAAATGAAGAGTCGGAGAATATCAAATGAAGAGTCGGAGAATATCAAATGAAGAGTCGGAGAATATCAAATGAAGAGTCGGAGAATATCAAATGAAGAGTCGGAGAATATCAAATGAAGAGTCGGAGGGTATCAAATGAAGAGTCGGAGGGTATCAAATGAAGAGTCGGAGAATATCAAATGAAGAGTCGGAGGGTATCAAATGAAGAGTCTGGGGATATCAAATGAAGAGTCTGGGGATATCAAATGAAGAGTCTGGGGATATCAAATGAAGAGTCTGGGGATATCAAATGAAGAGTCTGGGGATATCAAATGAAGAGTCTGGGGATATCAAATGAAGAGTCGGAGGGTATCAAATGAAGAGTCTGGGGATATCAAATGAAGAGTCTGGGGATATCAAATGAAGAGTCTGGGGATATCAAATGAAGAGTCTGGGGATATCAAATGAAGAGTCTGGGGATATCAAATGAAGAGTCTGGGATATCAAATGAAGAGTCTGGGGATATCAAATGAAGAGTCGGAGAATATCAAATGAAGAGTCGGAGGATATCAAATGAAGAGTCGGAGAATATCAAATGAAGAGTCTGGGGATATCAAATGAAGAGTCTGAGGGTATCAAATGAAGCGTCTGGGGATATCAAATAAAGAGTCGGAGGGTATCAAATGAAGAGTCGGAGAATATCAAATGAAGAGTCGGAGGGTATCAAATGAAGAGTCGGAGAATATCAAATGAAGAGTCGGAGAATATCAAATGAAGAGTCGGAGAATATCAAATGAAGAGTCTGAGGATATCAAATGAAGAATTCGGGGATATCAAATGAAGAGTCTGAGGGTATCAAATGAAGAGTCGGAGAATATCAAATGAAGAGTCTGGGGATATCAAATGAAGAGTCTGAGGGTATCAAATGAAGCGTCTGGGGATATCAAATAAAGAGTCGGAGGGTATCAAATGAAGAGTCGGAGAATATCAAATGAAGAGTCGGAGGGTATCAAATGAAGAGTCGGAGAATATCAAATGAAGAGTCGGAGAATATCAAATGAAGAGTCGGAGAATATCAAATGAAGAGTCTGAGGATATCAAATGAAGAATTCGGGATATCAAATGAAGAGTCTGAGGGTATCAAATGAAGAGTTCGGGTGGTATCAAATGAAGAGTCTGGGATATCAAATGAAGAGTCGGAGGGTATCAAATGAAGAGTCGAAGGGTATCAAATGAAGAGTTCGGGTGGTATCAAATGAAGAGTCTGGGGATATCAAATGAAGAGTCGGAGGGTATCAAATGAAGAGTCGGAGGGTATCAAATGAAGAGTCGGAGGGTATCAATTGAAGAGTCGGAGGGTATCAATTGAAGAGTCGGAGGGTATCAAACGAAGAGTCTGAGGGTGCCCACTTGAGGGCTGAAGACATCGCCCCCTGTGAGCCCCCTGCTTGCGTGCTCAGCAAGCAAGACGCAAGTCTCAATCCTTTTTTCCATGAAAACGTTCGTGAGACTTTGACATTGGCGCACAGAGGCGGCAAATGAAGCCAGTTGTTGCCTAGCTAGCCAAGCTAGAAGGCTGGGAGATTCAGTCAGCTTTATTAAGACTTTTTTTCTACTCTAATTGGCACGCTATCGAGGCCACAGGAGATTGACGGGGTGAAGATGCTACCGGATAAATTACATCTGGAGCGACTTAAGAGACAAGTATGATTGATGCCTCACCAATTTTCTTGTCGGCCCTCATCCTTCTCGAGTTTATTAGCAATCTATTCTATTCCCTGCTATACTAATAGCCATCTGTTCTATCTCCCAAACCCAACTAGCCATCCGTTCTATCCCCCAAACTGTTATATTCCCTATACCACACAGGCTCTCTGCTCTATCCCCAATAACATCCGTTCTATCCCCTATACCAACCGTTCTATCCCCCTATATACTATCCGTTCTATCCCCTATAACATCCGTTCCATCCTCTATATACTATCTGTTCTATCCCCTATACCAACCGTTCTATCCCCTATATACTATCTGTTCTATCCCCTATAACATCCGTTCAATCCTCTATATACTATCCGTTCTATCTTCTATATACTATCCGTTCTATCCTCTATATACTATCCGTTCTATCTTCTATATACCATCCGTTCTATCCTCTATATACTATCTGTTCTATCCCCTATACCAACCGTTCTATCCCCTATATACTATCTGTTCTATCCCCTATAACATCCGTTCAATCCTCTATATACTATCCGTTCTATCTTCTATATACTATCCGTTCTATCCTCTATATACTATCCGTTCTATCTTCTATATACTATCCGTTCTATCCTCTATATACTATCCGTTCTATCTTCTATATACCATCCGTTCTATCCTCTATATACTATCCGTTCTATCTTCGATATACTATCCGTTATATCCCCTATATCATCCGTTCTATCCCCTATTTACCATCCGTTCTATCCCCTATATACCATCCGTTATATCCTGACTTAACATAACTTACAAGCCAAGAGGTGACCGCTAGCGGACGGGTCTCCCTGACTTCGAATTCAATGTTGGCAATTAGGCATCCACTTGGGGTAGCTTTTGCTCTGTCAAACTAAATTTAATATTGCGCACTTGGTTGGGAACTCGTCCCTCCCGCCTCTATCTCTCCCCCCTCTCTCTCTCTTGCTCAGGCGGCCCCCACTTCTCCCCTATCTCAGCCGATAGATCGCGTGATTGCAAATGAACCCCGGCCGAAGAAGTTTAAAGATGCTGCCGGAGCAGAAAGACACGCCGAGGACCAATCGAGGATTAGCTGGTCACCCGAGAGAGAGCTCTGCTTGCTTTGCCGAGTTAAAGAGTCAAGAAGGCCTAGATACAGAGTCTGGAGTAGCGAAACTCTTTCCCGAGTCCGCCATATTTAGACAACTGTAGGCTTACTGCAGTTTTTCAGTTTACAGAAAAATCAGGGGCGTTGCCATGGGTTTTATGGTGGTTGGAGAGGGGGAAAAGTAACCATCCAACGTAAAATATGCCCTACTAGTATAATATTTTGGGAGTCGGTGTTCTTACACCGGCCAAGCTACAGAATCTGATATTCATTTTGGCGCCGCAGGCACTCATTTTAGAACCGCAGACACTTATTTTAGCTCCGCAGACACTCATTTTGGCGCCGCAGGCACTCATTTTAGAACCGCAGGCACTCATTTTAGAACCGCAGGCACTTATTTTAGCTCCGCAGACACTCATTTTGGCGCCGCAGACACTTATTTTAGCTCCGCAGACAGTCATTTTAGCTCCACAGGCAGTCATTTTGGCGCCGCAGGCACTCATTTTGGCGCCGCAGGCACTTATTTTAGCTCCGCAGACACTCATTTTAGCTCCGCAGGCACTTATTTTAGCTCCGCAGGCACTCATTTTAGCGCCGCAGGCACTCATTTTAGCGCCGCAGGCACTTATTTTAGCTCCGCAGACACTCATTTTAGCTCCGCAGGCAGTCATTTTGGCTCCGCAGGCACTCATTTTAGAACCGCAGGCACTCATTTTGGCGCCGCAGGCACTCATTTTGGCGCCGCAGGCACTCATTTTGGCTCCGCAGGCACTCATTTTAGAACCGCAGGCACTTATTTTAGCTCCGCAGGCACTCATTTTAGAACCGCAGGCAGTCATTTTGGCGCCGCAGGCACTCATTTTGGCTCCGCAGGCACTCATTTTAGAACCGCAGGCACTTATTTTGGCTCCGCAGGCACTCATTTTAGAACCGCAGGCAGTCATTTTGGAACCGCAGGCACTCATTTTGGCTCCACAGGCACTCATTTTAGAACCGCAGGCACTCATTTTGGCTCCACAGGCACTCATTTTAGAACCGCAGGCACTCATTTTAGAACCGCAGGCACTCATTTTGGCTCCACAGGCACTCATTTTAGAACCGCAGGCACTCATTTTGGCTCCACAGGCACTCATTTTAGAACCGCAGGCACTCATTTTAGAACCGCAGGCACTCATTTTAGAACCGCAGGCACTCATTTTAGAACCGCAGGCACTCATTTTAGAACCGCAGGCACTCATTTTGGCTCCACAGGCACTCATTTTAGAACCGCAGGCACTTATTTTAGAACCGCAGGCACTCATTTTAGAACCGCAGGCACTCATTTTGGCTCCACAGGCACTCATTTTAGAACCGCAGGCACTTATTTTAGCTCCGCAGGCACTCATTTTAGAACCGCAGGCACTCATTTTGGCTCCACAGGCACTCATTTTAGAACCGCAGGCACTTATTTTAGCTCCGCAGGCACTCATTTTTGAACCGCAGGCACTCATTTTAGAACCGCAGGCACTTGTTTTAAAGTCATACTCGTAAGCCCTCACTTTGGCTTCCTATCGTATTTCTTGGGCTATATAAGAAATCACTGATAATTATGATAGCGTTAGCAAAAAATGACGCACACAAACGCTCTTCAGTTGTCTGAAAATTGGTGTGCTGATTTGGGGAAGAGCTGCCACTCCAAGTTCTAGTTTTAGGCTTCCTGGTCCGCCCTCCCTTTGGCCATTCCTCCTCGACATCTCGTGCACGACAAAGCTAACTTTTGGAAAGAATCGTCATTTTCTGCTTGTACTGAAGAAGAAGGAGGAGGAGGAGGAGGAGGAGGAGAGCATGACATTGGAGCAGCAATTTTGCTAGCAGGAGAAGCAGCGAGAAAGAGAGATGGAGAGATATTGGAGATCTCTGTGCCGCTGTATTCGTTAGCAATATCAACTAACTGCTTGTGCGTGTTTGTTCGGCTTCTTTATTGGCATTCGATGGTTCCAACAACAGTTTATGAACACTTGGGGGCGATCGAGGAAGGACAGAGAAGAGAGAGATCTGCTAATCTATGAAGCCAGAGACCGAAATAAGAGTTCCAGGGATTAGGAAGATTAGAGCGAGTGTAGCAGAGAAATAGTAAAGAGATCAGGAAATAGAGAGGAGAGGTCACGAGAGAGCTAGGGGAGGTCACAAGAGAGGCTAGGGGAGGTCACAAGAGAGAGCTAGGGGAGGTCACAAGAGAGAGCTAGGGGAGGTCACAGAGAGAGCTAGGGGAGGTCACAAGAGAGAGCTAGGGGAGGTCACAAGAGAGAGCTAGGGGAGGTCACAAGAGAGAGCTAGGGGAGGTCACAAGAGAGAGCTGGGAGGTCACAAGAGAGAGTTGGGAGGTCAAGAGAGAGCTAGGGGAGGTCATAAGAGAGAGCTAGGGAGGTTATAAGAGAGAGCTAGGGAGAGGTCACAAGAGAGAGCTAGGGGAGGTCACAGAGAGAGCTAGGGGAGGTCATAGGAGAGAGTTAGGGGAGGTCACAAGAGAGAGCTAGGGGAGGTCATAAGAGAGAGTTAGGGGAGGTCATAAGAGAGAGCTAGGGGAGGTCAAAGAGAGAGAGCT
>NIVC01001663.1:0-41912 GCA_002269645.1 Macrostomum lignano | reverse complement strand
ACAGTGCGCGCCAACAGAGTGAAAGAATTCGAAATTCCCAGTGAAATAATTATCCTGCGAATAAATTCATAACCTGCATAAACTGTAAATTGTGCAGTGTGTAGATTGTGCAGTGTGTAGATTGTGCAGTGTGTAGATTGTGCAGTGTGTAGATTGTGCAGTGTGTAGATTGTGCAGTGTGTAGATTGTGCAGTGTGTAGAATGTGCAGTGTGTAGATTGTGCTGTGTGTAGATTGTGCTGTGTGTAGATTGTGCAGTGTGTAGATTGTGCAGTGTGTAGATTGTGCAGTGTGTAGATTGTGCAGTGTGTAGATTGTGCAGTGTGTAGATTGTGCAGTGTGTAGATTGTGCAGTATGTAGATTGTGCTGTGTGTAGATTGTGCTGTGTGTAGATTGTGCAGTGTGTAGATTGTGCTGTGTGTAGATTGTGCAGTGTGTAGATTGTGCTGTGTGTAGATTGTGCAGTGTGTAGATTGTGCAGTGTGTAGATTGTGCAGTGTGTAGATTGTGCAGTGTGTAGATTGTGCAGTGTGTAGATTGTGCTATGTGTAGATATGTTGACATATATAATTTCGATAAATACCTGTCTGAAGACATTTTATGAACATTGAAATTCAGGTCAGGTCGAAAAAGGCTAAAAAAACATTTTCCCGTTACTGATGGTAGTAATGGCTACTCTTGTCTCTTGTTTGAGTCAGAGAAAATTGAGGTGTTCGGAATAAACGTCTGGCTTCATCTCATGTATCGAAGCGAGCTGAAAGCAGAAAAAATATGTAGCAATTATTGCAATAGACAACTTCAGATGTGCATTCGGCTCACATCTTTGTGTCTTACACAGGTTAGTTAATCCTTTGTCTAGATAATTTGCACCCTCCTCACCGTCTCAAGGATAACTGAGCCGAATCAGGCCAGACAAGCATGTAGCTGCCTCATTACTCTGCTCACTTCTTCCCTCTTCACCATCTCTCCGAGCTTTCTCGTGACCTCCCCGAGCTCTCTCTCGTGACCTCCCCGAGCTCTCTCTCTCTCGTGACCTCCCCGAGCTTTCTCTCTCGTGACCTCCCCGAGCTTTCTCGTGACCTCCCCCGAGCTTTCTCGTGACCTCCCTAGCTCTCTCTTGTGACCTCCCCTAGCTCTCTCTCTATGACCTCCCCTAGCTCTCTCTTATGACCTCCCCTAACTCTCTCTTATGACCTCCCCTAGCTCTCTCTTGTGACCTCCCCTAACTCTCTCTTATGACCTCCCCTAGCTCTCTCTTGTGACCTCCCCTAGCTCTCTCTTGTGACCTCCCCTAGCTCTCTCTTATAACCTCCCCTAACTCTCTCTTATGACCTCCCCTAGCTCTCTCTTGTGACCTCCCCTAGCTCTCTCTTGTGACCTCCCCTAGCTCTCTCTTGTGACCTCCCCTAGCTCTCTCTTGTGACCTCCCCTAGCTCTCTCTTGTGACCTCCCCTAGCTCTCTCTTGTGACCTCCCCTAGCTCTCTCTTGTGACCTCCCCTAGCTCTCTCTTGTGACCTCCCCTAGCTCTCTCTTGTGACCTCCCCTAGCTCTCTCTTGTGACCTCCCCTAGCTCTCTCTTGTGACCTCCCCTAGCTCTCTCGTGACCTCTCCTCTCTATTTCCTGATCTCTTTACCTATTTCTCTGCTACACTCGCTCTAATCTTCCTAATCCCTGGAACTCTTATTTCGGTCTCTGGCTTCATAGATTAGCAGATCTCTCTCTTCTCTGTCCTTCCTCGATCGCCCCCAAGTGTTCATAAACTGTTGTTGGAACCATCGAATGCCAATAAAGAAGCCGAACAAACACGCACAAGCAGTTAGTTGATATTGCTAACGAATACAGCGGCACAGAGATCTCCAATATCTCTCCATCTCTCTTTCTCGCTGCTTCTCCTGCTAGCAAAATTGCTGCTCCAATGTCATGCTCTCCTCCTCCTCCTCCTCCTCCTTCTTCTTCAGTACAAGCAGAAAATGACGATTCTTTCCAAAAGTTAGCTTTGTCGTGCACGAGATGTCGAGGAGGAATGGCCAAAGGGAGGGCGGACCAGGAAGCCTAAAACTAGAACTTGGAGTGGCAGCTCTTCCCCAAATCAGCACACCAATTTTCAGACAACTGAAGAGCGTTTGTGTGCGTCATTTTTTGCTAACGCTATCATAATTATCAGTGATTTCTTATATAGCCCAAGAAATACGATAGGAAGCCAAAGTGAGGGCTTACGAGTATGACTTTAAAACAAGTGCCTGCGGTTCTAAAATGAGTGCCTGCGGTTCAAAAATGAGTGCCTGCGGAGCTAAAATAAGTGCCTGCGGTTCTAAAATGAGTGCCTGTGGAGCCAAAATGAGTGCCTGCGGTTCTAAAATGAGTGCCTGCGGAGCTAAAATAAGTGCCTGCGGTTCTAAAATGAGTGCCTGTGGAGCCAAAATGAGTGCCTGCGGTTCTAAAATGAGTGCCTGCGGTTCTAAAATGAGTGCCTGCGGTTCTAAAATGAGTGCCTGTGGAGCCAAAATGAGTGCCTGCGGTTCTAAAATGAGTGCCTGCGGTTCTAAAATGAGTGCCTGCGGTTCTAAAATGAGTGCCTGCGGTTCTAAAATGAGTGCCTGCGGTTCTAAAATGAGTGCCTGTGGAGCCAAAATGAGTGCCTGCGGTTCTAAAATGAGTGCCTGTGGAGCCAAAATGAGTGCCTGCGGTTCTAAAATGAGTGCCTGCGGTTCTAAAATGAGTGCCTGTGGAGCCAAAATGAGTGCCTGCGGTTCTAAAATGAGTGCCTGTGGAGCCAAAATGAGTGCCTGCGGTTCTAAAATGAGTGCCTGCGGTTCTAAAATGAGTGCCTGCGGAGCCAAAATGAGTGCCTGCGGCGCCAAAATGACTGCCTGCGGTTCTAAAATGAGTGCCTGCGGAGCTAAAATAAGTGCCTGCGGTTCTAAAATGAGTGCCTGCGGAGCCAAAATGAGTGCCTGCGGCGCCAAAATGAGTGCCTGCGGCGCCAAAATGAGTGCCTGCGGTTCTAAAATGAGTGCCTGCGGAGCTAAAATGAGTGTCTGCGGAGCTAAAATAAGTGCCTGCGGCGCTAAAATGAGTGCCTGCGGCGCTAAAATGAGTGCCTGCGGAGCTAAAATAAGTGCCTGCGGAGCTAAAATGAGTGTCTGCGGAGCTAAAATAAGTGCCTGCGGCGCCAAAATGAGTGCCTGCGGCGCCAAAATGAGTGCCTGCGGTTCTAAAATGAGTGCCTGCGGAGCCAAAATGAGTGCCTGCGGAGCTAAAATGAGTGTCTGCGGAGCTAAAATAAGTGCCTGCGGCGCTAAAATGAGTGCCTGCGGCGCTAAAATGACTGTCTGCGGAGCTAAAATAAGTGTCTGCGGCGCCAAAATGAGTGTCTGCGGAGCTAAAATAAGTGCCTGCGGTTCTAAAATGAGTGCCTGCGGTTCTAAAATGAGTGCCTGCGGCGCCAAAATGAGTGTCTGCGGAGCTAAAATAAGTGTCTGCGGTTCTAAAATGAGTGCCTGCGGCGCCAAAATGAATATCAGATTCTGTAGCTTGGCCGGTGTAAGAACACCGACTCCCAAAATATTATACTAGTAGGGCATATTTTACGTTGGATGGTTACTTTTCCCCCTCTCCAACCACCATAAAACCCATGGCAACGCCCCTGATTTTTCTGTAAACTGAAAAACTGCAGTAAGCCTACAGTTGTCTAAATATGGCGGACTCGGGAAAGAGTTTCGCTACTCCAGACTCTGTATCTAGGCCTTCTTGACTCTTTAACTCGGCAAAGCAAGCAGAGCTCTCTCTCGGTGACCAGCTAATCCTCGATTGGTCCTCGGCGTGTCTTTCTGCTCCGGCAGCATCTTTAAACTTCTTCGGCCGGGGGTTCATTTGCAATCACGCGATCTATCGGCTGAGATAGGGGAGAAGTGGGGGCCGCCTGAGCAAGAGAGAGAGAGGGGGAGAGATAGAGGCGGGAGGGACGAGTTCCCAACCAAGTGCGCAATATTAAATTTAGTTTGACAGAGCAAAAGCTACCCCAAGTGGATGCCTAATTGCCAACATTGAATTCGAAGTCAGGGGAGACCCCGTCCGCTAGCGGTCACCTCTTGGCTTGTAAGTTATGTTAAGTCAGGATATAACGGATGGTATATAGGGGATAGAACGGATGGTAAATAGGGGATAGAACGGATGATATAGGGGATATAACGGATAGTATATCGAAGATAGAACGGATAGTATATAGAGGATAGAACGGATGGTATATAGAAGATAGAACGGATAGTATATAGAGGATAGAACGGATGGTATATAGAAGATAGAACGGATAGTATATAGAGGATAGAACGGATAGTATATAGAAGATAGAACGGATAGTATATAGAGGATTGAACGGATGTTATAGGGGATAGAACAGATAGTATATAGGGGATAGAACGGTTGGTATAGGGGATAGAACAGATAGTATATAGAGGATAGAACGGATGGTATATAGAAGATAGAACGGATAGTATATAGAGGATAGAACGGATAGTATATAGAAGATAGAACGGATAGTATATAGAGGATAGAACGGATAGTATATAGAGGATTGAACGGATGTTATAGGGGATAGAACAGATAGTATATAGGGGATAGAACGGTTGGTATAGGGGATAGAACAGATAGTATATAGAGGATGGAACGGATGTTATAGGGGATAGAACGGATAGTATATAGGGGGATAGAACGGTTGGTATAGGGGATAGAACGGATGTTATTGGGGATAGAGCAGAGAGCCTGTGTGGTATAGGGAATATAACAGTTTGGGGGATAGAACGGATGGCTAGTTGGGTTTGGGAGATAGAACAGATGGCTATTAGTATAGCAGGGAATAGAATAGATTGCTAATAAACTCGAGAAGGATGAGGGCCGACAAGAAAATTGGTGAGGCATCAATCATACTTGTCTCTTAAGTCGCTCCAGATGTAATTTATCCGGTAGCATCTTCACCCCGTCAATCTCCTGTGGCCTCGATAGCGTGCCAATTAGAGTAGAAAAAAAGTCTTAATAAAGCTGACTGAATCTCCCAGCCTTCTAGCTTGGCTAGCTAGGCAACAACTGGCTTCATTTGCCGCCTCTGTGCGCCAATGTCAAAGTCTCACGAACGTTTTCATGGAAAAAAGGATTGAGACTTGCGTCTTGCTTGCTGAGCACGCAAGCAGGGGGCTCACAGGGGGCGATGTCTTCAGCCCTCAAGTGGGCACCCTCAGACTCTTCGTTTGATACCCTCCGACTCTTCAATTGATACCCTCCGACTCTTCAATTGATACCCTCCGACTCTTCATTTGATACCCTCCGACTCTTCATTTGATACCCTCCGACTCTTCATTTGATATCCCCAGACTCTTCATTTGATACCACCCGAACTCTTCATTTGATACCCTTCGACTCTTCATTTGATACCCTCCGACTCTTCATTTGATATCCCCAGACTCTTCATTTGATACCACCCGAACTCTTCATTTGATACCCTCAGACTCTTCATTTGATATCCCCGAATTCTTCATTTGATATCCTCAGACTCTTCATTTGATATTCTCCGACTCTTCATTTGATATTCTCCGACTCTTCATTTGATATTCTCCGACTCTTCATTTGATACCCTCCGACTCTTCATTTGATATTCTCCGACTCTTCATTTGATACCCTCAGACTCTTCATTTGATATCCCCAGACTCTTCATTTGATATTCTCCGACTCTTCATTTGATATCCTCCGACTCTTCATTTGATATTCTCCGACTCTTCATTTGATATCCCCAGACTCTTCATTTGATATCCCCAGACTCTTCATTTGATATCCCCAGACTCTTCATTTGATATCCCCAGACTCTTCATTTGATATCCCCAGACTCTTCATTTGATATCCCCAGACTCTTCATTTGATATCCCCAGACTCTTCATTTGATACCCTCCGACTCTTCATTTGATATCCCCAGACTCTTCATTTGATATCCCCAGACTCTTCATTTGATATCCCCAGACTCTTCATTTGATATCCCCAGACTCTTCATTTGATATCCCCAGACTCTTCATTTGATATCCCCAGACTCTTCATTTGATACCCTCCGACTCTTCATTTGATATTCTCCGACTCTTCATTTGATACCCTCCGACTCTTCATTTGATACCCTCCGACTCTTCATTTGATATTCTCCGACTCTTCATTTGATATTCTCCGACTCTTCATTTGATATTCTCCGACTCTTCATTTGATATTCTCCGACTCTTTATTTGATACCCTCAGACTCTTCATTTGATATCCCCAGACTCTTCATTTGATATTCTCCGACTCTTCATTTGATATCCTCCGACTCTTCATTTGATATTCTCCGACTCTTCATTTGATACCCTCCGACTCTTCATTTGATATCCCCAGACTCTTCATTTGATATCCCCAGACTCTTCATTTGATACCCTCCGACTCTTCATTTGATATCCCCAGACTCTTCATTTGATATCCCCAGACTCTTCATTTGATATCCCCAGACTCTTCATTTGATATCCCCAGACTCTTCATTTGATATCCCCAGACTCTTCATTTGATATCCCCAGACTCTTCATTTGATATCCCCAGACTCTTCATTTGATATTCTCCGACTCTTCATTTGATATTCTCCGACTCTTCATTTGATACCCTCCGACTCTTCATTTGATATCCCCAGACTCTTCATTTGATATCCCCAGACTCTTCATTTGATACCCTCCGACTCTTCATTTGATATTCTCCGACTCTTCATTTGATATTCTCCGACTCTTCATTTAATATCCCCAGACTCTTCATTTGATATCCCCTCCGACTTTTCATTTGATACCCTTCGACTCTTCATTTGATACCCTCCGACTCTTCATTTGATACCCTCCGACTCTTCATTTGATATTCTCCGACTCTTCATTTGATACCCTCCGACTCTTTATTTGATACCCTCCGACTCTTCAGTGCAACCTTTTAGCAGGCCCTTTGGTAATCCAATGCTATAGTATTCTTATATCAGTGTACCTAATCCAATACGGATGTATAAATTTATAAAATCGCGATAATCAATATACAGAAATCGTCCCTCCAACAGAGTTTGCACTTTATAAGTCGACTGTCTCGATTATGTGTTTATCCTTATATAAATATTATGACAGAAAATCGGGTCAATAAGCGCTATATTTAGGGCCTAAATAGGAGCTCTATTCAGTTATACTAGCTAGTATGTTAAGCGCGATTTTCCCGACTGCCAGAGGAACCGTCGACTCGAAGCATAAATCAAGTGCGCGGTAAAGTACTGAGAGATCGATTCCGATTTTACAGCCTAAGACTCGAGAGCTCACCTCTTCTATCGCTTTGGCTTGGCGCATTGAAGTACGAGGCTACACCTTCAGGCGAGAAGGTGAGGATGTAAAACATCACGTCGCCCGTTTCGCTCCTTACTGGAGCTACCATCGTGTTGGAAACGAATCGGGTGCCTGCGGAGGTGTCGAAACGCTCGAAAATAATCGGACATGGCTTAAAAGCTTACATGGCAAAAGGCATGTATTAAATTAAGACCATAGAATGAGGGTATGCGCTAACCGTGCACCATCTAGACAATAGAAATGCAAGGACCACTAGGAACACTTCGTCTAGTCTATCCCACCTTTGAAGACGACAGCGTCTTCATTCACTAGTCTAGTAGTCCTTGTAGAAATGATGACCATAGACTATGCGCAGACAGTGCACCATCTAAGCAATGGAAATGACTGACTATAGACTATGCGCAGACAGTGCACCATCTAAGCAATGGAAATGACTGACCATAGACTATGCGCAGACAGTGCACCATCTAAGCAATGGAAATGACTGACCATAGACTATGCGCAGACAGTGCACCATCTAAGCAATGGAAATGACTGACCATAGACTATGCGCAGACAGTGCACCATCTAAGCAATGGAAATGACTGACCATAGACTATGCGCAGACAGTGCACCATCTAAGCAATGGAAATGACTGACCATAGACTATGCGCAGACAGTGCACCATCTAAGCAATGGAAATGACTGACCATAGACTATGCGCAGACAGTGCACCATCTAAGCAATGGAAATGACTGACCATAGACTATGCGCAGACAGTGCACCATCTAAGCAATGGAAATGACTGACCATAGACTATGCGCAGACAGTGCACCATCTAAGCAATGGAAATGACTGACCATAGACTATGCGCAGACAGTGCACCATCTAAGCAATGGAAATGACTGACCATAGACTATGCGCAGACAGTGCACCATCTAAGCAATGGAAATGACTGACCATAGACTATGCGCAGACAGTGCACCATCTAAGCAATGGAAATGACTGACCATAGACTATGCGCAGACAGTGCACCATCTAAGCAATGGAAATGACTGACCATAGACTATGCGCAGACAGTGCACCATCTAAGCAATGGAAATGACTGACCATAGACTATGCGCAGACAGTGCACCATCTAAGCAATGGAAATGACTGACCATAGACTATGCGCAGACAGTGCACCATCTAAGCAATGGAAATGACTGACCATAGACTATGCGCAGACAGTGCACCATCTAAGCAATGGAAATGACTGACCATAGACTATGCGCAGACAGTGCACCATCTAAGCAATGGAAATGACTGACCATAGACTATGCGCAGACAGTGCACCATCTAAGCAATGGAAATGACTGACCATAGACTATGCGCAGACAGTGCACCATCTAAGCAATGGAAATGACTGACCATAGACTATGCGCAGACAGTGCACCATCTAAGCAATGGAAATGACTGACCATAGACTATGCGCAGACAGTGCACCATCTAAGCAATGGAAATGACTGACCATAGACTATGCGCAGACAGTGCACCATCTAAGCAATGGAAATGACTGACCATAGACTATGCGCAGACAGTGCACCATCTAAGCAATGGAAATGACTGACCATAGACTATGCGCAGACAGTGCACCATCTAAGCAATGGAAATGACTGACCATAGACTATGCGCAGACAGTGCACCATCTAAGCAATGGAAATGACTGACCATAGACTATGCGCAGACAGTGCTTACCATCCTTCTTATAAATCAGTATCTGAACCTGTCTCTCGTCTCGACAACCCAGAGCTTCTTTTAGCTCAGCAATGGAGCGCACTGTGGTGAGCGGTCCGTGCAAGAAGTCCATGCTGGCTGGTTGTTGCATGACATCGGCTCGAGTGTAGCCAACCAGCTCGCAGAAACCGTCATTGCAGAAGATGACAGGCCGATGATCGAGACTGCCATTGGCGATACAGAACTTCCGATCTGGGAGCATTATAAATTAGAAAGTAGGTGATATAAGCTGAATTACAAACTAAGCTAATACATGTGTATGTTTGTTTCGAAGTGCAGAGACTAAATATTCGGCTTATACGAGTGTACTACTAAGAACGATACAAAAGCTACCCAATACTTACTCTGTCCGTCGAACTTTTGAATAAGCGTATCCAAGAAAGTGTTCTGCGGCGCGATGTGTCCCCGTCTGACGGGCATTCTCAAGTTTTTTTCCGGGACAATACAGGTATTAGCCGTGCCACTTGGCCAGAAATCGATCGCTTTATCGTTGTAACACTAATTTGAATTATCAAGAAAAGTTCATACTACGAATGAAGCTTCTTTTAACAAAATATTTTTTTTTGTGCTGTTAATTTTAAATAAAGTCATATTCGAGCGACATCTTAGGATTTCAAAGTGAATTTTTTTCGGTAATAGATAGGAATTCTGCTTTGAGTTAGTAGAACAAACTAAAAGTGGACAAGCTTCAATGTGCGTACGGTAGGAAAGGAAGCTGTATACGTACATTGCGTACAGTGCTGAGCTGAGTGTACACTCCGAGGCCCTGAATGCACATAGAAAGTATTGATGAAATCCAACCATACAGATGTCTTATTTTTAGACCATGCGCGCATTTTGTTTGAATTCTTCTGCTTCGCACCACACACAAAGGAAATTAATGGAATCAGCTATAGTTACCTAGCTACTCTAATGAACCATTTCTGAGCACAAACGCATCCATCATTTATAATATTTCTGCTTTTTAAGTCGTGTAGCAACCCTTATTGAAGCGGGCTCAATTCAAGCTCATTATGCTATATAGCCAGCAGAAGCTTCATGAATGATGTTTCTCTTTCCCACACAATTCCTCTTAAACATGAAATGGTCAATACAAACGGCTAATGGAGAGAGAGAGAGCCGTGAGAGAGACTGGGGGGCAGAGGAGATTGAGAGTCCGGGTGGACAAAATTTGCAGGGCAAGGGAGGGAGGTACTAAATTTATTGCATGCTATGTGATTTTGTGAGCTTGTAGCCAAGCCGTTTATGTACTTATACATGCCATACCGCGGGGTATTTAGAAGCGATAGAAGGGACGAGCGACAGAGAAGCAGACAGAGAGCATCGGGATGAGAACAGAAGGAGCGTAGGCGAACATGGCTAGAAGAGACAAAGGGGCAACAGACAATAAATACTCAAATACGCTAATTCTTGCCCAGACTAGCTGACTCCCGCCCGCCATCCACAAAAATGCTAACAAAACGCAGTGGCAAAGCCCGTTTTAACGGCTTTGTCACGGTGCACACCGTGTACTACTTGGGCAACTGCAGCGTAGCCGTCAACTCTGCACTAGAAGCCAAAGACGTGCGATTCGACGCATCCTCGGCGGTGTCGGAGCTTCTAGCTCGCGGCGAAGGTCGCAAAGCCTACATGACGGTGACGCACGAAGGCCTGAAGCTGCACCTGGCTGATACGGGCGAGAATTGTCTCTCACCACCGGAAAGAATCGCGTACTACTGTGCCGCAGCCGCCGGGTGCGGCCGCATCTTCGCCTGGGTCGACCAGCTGCCCTCGCTGCAGTTCGTCTGCCACGCGGCCGCATTTCGTCAATCCGAGCTGGCGCTGGAGATGGTGGCGCTGACGCGACACTTCCTGGCGGTGGCGTATCGCGACTGGCGCGACGTCCGAAGGCGACTGGCGGCTGATAGGTCGGCAGCGGGCTCCAGCAGTGCGGGCTCCGCCAGCGGCACCCTGCAAATGAAATGATAATAGAGCGACGAGCGCGCTTGCGGCCTGGACAGCTAAAAGTAGATGGAGCGAATCGCAAATCGTGTGCTTTTCACTGGAGGCCGCAGCAAGGACAACTTAAGTAGAAGGACGCAACGCTCGAAATCTATGGTAAATGTTTTGAAGGCAACTTTACGCCGAAAAATACACTACAGAGATAGGAGGTTTTAATTTTTTCAGCACAAAAATTGTTTTTGCTTTTGATAGGAGACAGATCTAGTGTTCATCTTTTGATATGTTGTGCCTTTCTTATTGCTCTATCGATAATCATAAAGCTTTTCGTTCAGAATTAGTTTTAAAGGCAGGTTTCACCGGAAAAGTACACTACGGAGATAGGAAATTTCACGATTTTCAACACAAAAACAGTGATAGGGTCTCTTAACAGTGTCAGTGGCATTTCCCAAGCTGAGTACCGCCGACTTGCTTCACTGGATGTGTTCCAGTGGAGGTGTTCAGCTTGTACCATGCTGCTGACTGCGCCGTCTGCACCCACATCGCCGCCTCTACCTGCCATGGCACCCACATCATCGCCGTCTCTACCTGCAGCCATGGCAACCACATCGCCGCCTCCGCCTGCCATGGCACCCACATCATCGTCGCCTCTACCTGCAGCCATGGCACCCACATCGCCGCCTCGCCTTGCAGCCATGGCAGCCACATCACCGCCTCCAGCTGTAGCCATGTCACCCACGGCTCCGGAAGAGAGCGCGGTTGACACCGAGAGTGAGAATACCGCTCGTGCTCCAGAGTTTCAAATTGTGTCTAGCGGCTCGACCAAGAATCGCGACATCTTGTCGTTGATGGCCAGTACAAGTTTGTTTGTCAAAAGCAAAAAATAGGTCAGTGTATCTATTGGCGGTGTGCACTTCGCAATAGACACCAGACTTGCGGTGCAACAGTTGTGCAGCGCGGAGAAGCCTTCAGCAAACGTTCCGTTCTGCACTGTCATTTGCCTCTCCACAGGCCTGTGGAGCGAGCGCGGTTGAAGCGGCGCATTGTGGATCGTGCACAGAAGAATCCATTTCTATCTGCAGTTCAGATTGCAAAGGACGAGACGCTTGATGTGCTGCAGGAGTTTCAGGTATATTATTGAGCACTATATTATACTACTAGCTGTTGAAACCCCCGATTTTAAACCCGCTGAATTCCACACTATAGTTTTGCATAACTTTTAAAATTTTTTTTAAGATTAAAGATTAAGATTTGAGGCCGGCTTCTCTCTTCTCTTACCTCTCTACTCTCTCAACTCTACTCTCTCCTTTTATTCTCCATCCTCTCTCCTCTCTACTCTTTACTCTCTCTTCCCTCTACTCTCTTCTCACTCCTACTCTACCCTCTCTCAACACCTCTCTCATCTCTCTTTTCTCCTATTTTCTCTCTTCTCTGTCGTCTTTGCTGTCCTACCGTGTCAGTGCCTGAGATTGGAGGTGCACTCCTCTCTCTCTCTCTCCCTCTCTTCCTCTCTCTCTCTCTCTCTCTCTCTTCTCTCTCTCTCTCTCTCCCTCTCTCTCCCTCTCTCCCTCTCTTCCTCTCTCTCTCTCTCTCTCTCTCTCTCTCTCTCTCTCTCTCTCTCTCTCTCTCTCTCTCTCCCTCTCTCTCCCTCTCTCCCTCTCTTCCTCTCTCTCTCTCTCTCTCTCTGTCTCTCTCTCTGTCTCTCTCTCTCTCTCTCTCTCTCTCTCTCTCTCTCTCTCTCTCTCTCTCTCTCTCTCTCTCTCTCTCTCTCTCTCTCTCTCTCTCTCTCTCTCTCTCTCTCTCTCTCTCTCTCTCTCTCTCTCTCTCTCTCTCTCTCTCTCTCTCTCTCTCTCTCTCTCTCTCTCTCTCTCCCACAAGGCGGTGGGAGTTCGGCTTCCTGCCGTGCAACCCGGCCCGGCTGTGCAAGTGCTGCCAGGCGCACGCCAGATTCACCTCCGTCTGCCCGGGATCCGCGTCCACGACCGTCAAGATCACCATCAGCCAGAGGATCGACTGCAACTCGGTCAACGCTGTCTACACCGTGTTCTGCCGCCGCTGCAGCTGCACGGTCTACGTCGGCGAGACGGTCAACAGCATCCGGGCCCGCATGCTAGCGCACGTCGGCGACATCAGGCACGCACGCGACACTCCGGTGGCCCGCCACTTCAGCAACGATGGCCATAGTCTCGAGGACTTTGCCTTCACCGGAGTGTGGACGCGGGACGGCTCTGGACCCAAGGCCATTGAACGACGTCAACGCCAGGAGGCCAAACTCATCGCGGTCCTGAAAACTCTGGTCCCACATGGCGCCAACGAGCTGGCCGGGGTGCTGCACAATCCGGCGATCCCACTGATTGTGCCGCACTGCGCTGGGTCAGACACCCTGGTTGCCAAGGTGAGGGACGGCGTGGCACAGCACTGCGATGCCCCTGTACTGCCGGCCTTCACTAAAGGAGGAGCCTTCGGGATCTACTCTGCCACAGCCAGCTCGAACCAGCTTCTGCCAATTGAGATCAGCTGTACAAAGGCTCCTTTACTGCTATTTTCCCCTCTGTGATTTTTTCATTGACTTTATTTCGATTTATTCAGATTATTTATTTTCTGCTTTTTATTCATTTTTCTGACACTGTGTACGGTGCACCTGCATTTTTGCTCTGAGCATTTAATAATTATTTTTATTTACCTTACCTATTTATTTCGCCATTTATTTTTGCAATTTTTATTCTACACTTAAAGGTCGTCTAGGCCCAATTGTACAGTTTTAGCCACCCCCCGCTTTTCTCATAGTCTCGGACTCGTTTTAATGTACTGACCATGCGCACTGTTTTAAGTGCTTGAGCACATCAATTTATCGATCGTCTCTCCCTGGCGATATCGCCTTTATATTTAGACGGCAATTCGCGCCAAATAAACTTCACTCGCTTACAGCCCTGACGAAGAAATTTAATTTCGAAATATCGGCTACTCAATTTAAATTGACTTTTTTCAGTCCTTTCTGACTTTCTACCGTGTCAGTGCCCGAGATTGGAGGCGCCCTCCTCTCTCTCTCTCTCTCTCCCTCTCTCTCTCTCTCTCTCTCTCTCTCTCTCTCTCTCTCTCTCTCTCTCTCTCTCTCTCTCTCTCTCTCTCTCTCTCTCTCTCTCTCTCTCTCTCTCTCTCTCTCTCTCTCTCTCTCTCTCTCTCTCTCTGAAAATTGTATACAGATAGACTGACAGAAACCACACAGACAGTTGTTTTGATTTTTATGTGTAGAGATTTTAATAGGTACGAGTATACATGTAGATAAATGCATGCTGAATAAGTCATTAAAAAATCTAATTTCAAACTTTCACAGACTGGGCCATCGATGCCGAACCCCAACCTTCAGGCACGTACGGCAAATAGGCAGCGTAAGAACGAGCGTCCTGAGGAACCAAACGATCTTCAGTGTGAACTGCAGGAGAACGCCCTGCCGGCAGGGTTTCTGCAGAGAGATGTCCACTCAGGAGCTCGGCGCCACATCATCTTTGCAACGAACGAAGGTCTGGCAATGCTTGCGCAAGCGCAAGACTGGTTCATGGATGGGACTTTCCACATGGAATACAAGCCCTTCGTTCAGCTGTCCATCCACGCTTTCATGTTAAGAAAGTACAACAAAAGGCGATAAAAAAATTTACAATTTTAGTAATTTTGAGCACTAAATTTTTGGTTGTATAGTAATTAAATTGTATTAAAATTCAAATATGTAAAGTTAAATAAATAATATTATACTGTTCGCCGAAGTGGTCAATTGCATTCGCTGAAGTGGATCCTCCGAAATGGTCTTTCGCCGAAGTGGCCTTCGCCGAAGTGGGGTTTCGCCGAAATCGACTGAAAACACCCCCCCCCCCCCGCCACCCCCCTGGCTACGCCACTGGTCAAAGCTTAGCTTAAATGGGGCTGGGAGGGCTGGACTGCATTTTCGCAAAGGTCCTCCCTGTCAGCCTAACGCAGTCTCCCCGACAGACTATTAATAGTATATATAAATTTGATACTCTCACGCCGCTGCTAGGGGATGTAGCTCAGAGGTAGAGCGTTCGCTTCGCATGTGAAAGGTCTCGGGTTCGAACCCCGACTTCTCCAAACTTTTTTAATTGCTCATCTAAATTTTAAAAGTCTTCGCTCAATAAATTATGAATCTTACGAATATTACAATCAGAATAAAATGCAAAAAAAACAGCATAGAAAACAGTATTACAATCGATTCGCAGATTTACTATTATTTAACAATAAGATCGAAACTGTAGATGTATCAACGGTTAATCGACAATAGCACTTAGCAGAGCATCATTTTTGCAAAAAATATTTCATTATTAGCATATTAGGGAACAATGCTTCCGTACACCTCTTATGCCATTACCAGAAGTAGATTCAAAGAATTCAGAGAAAAATTAGACAACGAGAAGCACTCTAAAAAGTTTTTCTGGACACAATGTGTGTCACATTTCAGCAGCCCGATATGTATAGAAAAATACTTTGTAGAAAAAATAAAGTTTAATTTGAGATTTTGACTCAGAGCTAGGCTAAGACTATACAAACATTTAACCCGTAATAAAATACTTGAGACGTAAAGAGCAGCTGCGAATAAATAAGTTTGAGACTCTTAAAATTACAAGAATGTAATATTAGAAGCGATCACTCCGCTTTAAACAAGTAATTGAGGTGTGTTGCCAACGTTTCGAATTGGATTTAAATAAATTTCCAAGGCGTGTATGCAAATTGATAGTTAAAACAAAAGTTATTTTAAACATTGAATTCAGCAGAAATATTGCTAGTTTTAAAATTTTTGTAAAGAATAAATCACATGTTAATTAAAGATTTTATAATTTTTACCTTCTACGTATACAAATATTTTTATTTTTGGAGACTTCTAATTTTCTAAATTTTACAGTTCGATCTAATTCGCTTGCTTATTATTAACTGTCCATGAGAACATGACTTCGTGCAGGCCGGCAGTGCGCCTAATTTCACTGTTAACATCAGATAGTATTGAAGTCGCCTCAATAGTCACTTCAATAAATAACCACCTTTGAAAAGATCAAACAATATAATGACTAAAAAAATCCATGTCCATATAGATAGGAAACTAGGCATGATATGGGGCATGGTATTTCGTAATTCGTATTTGCAGCTTTGACAAGCCATTCCAGGAAACAAGTCAGAGCGATTTTAACTGAGTGCTTGTACTGCTTGTACTCCTTTTTTCGACTACTGTAGGCCTATTCCCCTGACATAGGCCTAGGCAATGGCTAGAGTTCCAGCACCGGAACCCATTTTCTAATAGCTATGGATCCAGCAGTCTTCTGCAGGCAGTTATCTACTAAGGCCTAATGACGTCTTTGAACATTAGAAGTATCTTGTTTTGAATCTCGTTGTTTCGTTTTGATCTTATCTTGAACAAAATCTCAATATAAACCACCCATTAAAAAAGTAAAATTTTTCTGCTATAGGCCTATTATTATTAGGCCTATACCCATAAACAGCACTACTAGAATACCACTGCCAGATCCATAGCCATTAGAAAGTGGGTTCTGGTGCTGGAACTCTAGAGCCTTTACCCTTGACTAGTGATAGTATTATCCAATTTTCATCCTATCACTGACACCTAGACCTAGCTACTTGCCTACTTTGATTTGGTCAATTGGGTAGGCCTATTGTGCATATGCATAGGCTTATTGTTATGAGTATAGAGTATATTATCAATGCTAGGTTTTTTGCTGGTACTTGGATTCAAAATCATATTTTAGCCTTATGTCTAATTTTAGAATGCTATTTCAAAAGTCAGGATGCAATAATATTTATTACCTCTATAGTACATGACCAAGATGGCCACTATATACCAAGATGGCCATAGGCCCTAGCTCTAAATATTTTAATAGATGATAATAAGCATAGGTCTATATATTTTACTCATTTCCTATTGGTAATAATTTGTATTAGGTATAGATCTTTAAGTTTTAAGGAGATAGATATTATGGTCTAAAATGGAAATATTTTATATTATTATTATATTATAACAATTAAAATTATTCCCATTTCATATCTATTATTAAAACTTAAAGGTTTAGCTTCTAACTCTAGGCTTAGTCTAAATCATTCTATTTTATTTGGTATAAGTATTTTTTAATTACTATCTTTAAAAATGTTGAATATATTATGCTTACAAAAAAATTAGATATATTTTTAGAGTTTGTTCTATTTTACTTATTGTATTATGAATGTTAATCATATTGAAAAAGCTCCTATATTCAACTTTATAATTTGTCTTTATTATCTATGAGGTCGGGGTGGAAAAAATTTTCTTGGAACACACGGGTCTTTGCTGACACCAATGAGACAGGCAGATTTCATGTTTGAATTGCCAAAGCAGACAAATCACAACAAAATTCTTTTCTCCTGTTTTGCTCCAACTGCCAGGGTCCTCAATTCCGGGGGAAGGGTAGTCGTAATTGTAGCAAAGCAGTCATTAGAGTGGCATGGTCATTCAAAGGATAGACACCAGAGATTCTGACATCGTAACTTAATGTGTCATTTTGTTGAGCTGATTACTAACAGTAGGGTAGAGTTGCCACCACCATAATTTATGTATTATGGAACATTGAAGTCTTAGACTTTCTTTGTATTGAGAACTTTGGGTTGTTTTACACCCCACAGGCAAATAACTTAATATAAAGCTATGGACTTAATGAATGAACGATTACTTATTAATATTGCTGTTTTTTATTATTTTTGGCAATTGATATTAAAATACTAATGAAGTTTAATGTATCAATGCAAAGAGAGCTAAACAGCAAACAGCAAGGCGGGGAGAGCATGGAAAACAAGCACCAGACAACATGGTATAAATAATAATATTTTCTCGCCAGAGGATGGGGCACCCATGGATTCAGTGGATAGAAAAATATTAGCCACTACCAAAATCCTTTGCTGGCTATAACGCAAAACCTATTGAAAAATATTATTAAGGAGAATTACATTGTTTGGGGCAGGAATTGGGGCATAGCGTAGAGAGACAAAAATATATTTGATGGGGCAGAGCCTGGGCCAACTAGTGGCATGATGTCAAGACTCAGGAGCTTGCAGTGGCAAATGTATGTAAAAATTATTTGAAATTAAAGCAAATTGATATTATTAATATCAAGTAAATTAGGCAAAAGTTAATTAATGGGGAATTAATGGGGAGCTCATAAGAATTAAATTTCCAGTTTTATCAACTTCATTCTCAGTGGTAGATGCACTACCACTATCTACTTATTGACTTTATTGATAAATATTAGCATTGGTTAGTGTCTAGCATTGAAATGATTTTGAAAACAATTTCTTGATTTCTCGATTTTGAATTTATGGTAATAGTTGTATCTAATACCATACAATTATTTATCATATGCCTTTGACCAAAGCTTAAAGTGATTAGTCTATGCATAGTAAAGTAATGTAGCAAAACTAAGTTAATAAAGATAATATATTAAAAATTGTTTGTTTATAGGTTTTTTATCTATATGTGTATATGATTGATTAAAAAAGACTCAATGGAAACAAAGCGTCATTCAAATTGTTGGTTTTAAAAAAATATTTTGTAATTATAAAGGTTTTTTGCATATAGTTTTATATTACTATTATAGTTATAAGTATATAAAATATCATACTTGGGATTATGTTGGGATTAAAAATGATAAAGGATTTTTTGTTTTATCAATATGATTTAGTAAATTTGCATCTAGTACTAGTATAGCTAGCAAGCTATAAGGCGGGTACATGCTAGAACAAAATGGTCTTGCAATCTGCTAAGATGCGCAGGGTTGAATATATATATTTGGGAGTCACATAAGACTGCAACCTTGTTTGTTAGTATGTAGGGCTAGCTAACCCCTCAGTTTATTGCATTTGATGATATGACTATCATGAGTACTCTTTCCTTAGTTTTGATTTGTGTCTTATGTTTGTTATGTGTATTTTTTATTAGTTTTGAAAATATAGTTATTATAAAGATAAAATGAAATTTTAACATATGCACAACTGGCTAGGCCTAACCCAGCTAGGTGACAAGGCTAGTAAGTATATTGCAAAACTTATCAACTTAGCACCAAAAAATTGCAAGGGGTACATATGAAAATCTGAAAAAATGAAATGAATAAAACAAGAGAAAAATGAAGAAAAATGAAAGAAAAGTAGGAATAACTTATATAAGGGCCTAAAAAAACAACCAAATCAAAAGAAAAAGAGCATTAAATAGTTAAAGCCAATGAAAGAAAATATTTGAATTGCATTCAGAGCAAATCTATGCTGCAAAAAGGCTCTCCAGATAAAGTTGTCATATTTTTTAGGAAAACTGTTGCACTAGCTGGTTAAGATTCAGGAGGTTTTGTGCATGTATATAATATTAATATTATTTTAATTCTTCTGTTTTGTATACTACTGAAATTAGAAGCTCTTGCATTTAATTGAACAATTTAACTAATTCAGTTCAGCCAATGAACCTGTCAGCAGCTGAGGACTCCAGCAATGAAGATAACTTAGCATTAGGCCAGCTTAATGCCACTGAGTTTTTGCCAGCAGATAGTGTCAACAGTGTTAATTCCATGATGAAGGCAGCTGATGTGCCTATTTTACCTGTGTCAGCATCAGCAGATGGCCTTAAGCTAAAACTGAAGGTAAGCAATTTCTATTGTTTACAACCCCTGATTTCTTTTATAATCTGTTAGGTACATGTAGTTGAGTAAATGCTCAATTTAAGGGTTATTAACAGCTGTCAATAAAAAGTCTAGTTAAAAACCAAAGGTGTTTGTCTAGACTCAATATTAACTGTTTCGCTTATTCTTACAGCTACGGACTCCATCAATGTCCGCTAAACGTTGCTGTCTGCAGTCAGTGGGGCCAGGCGGACCCAAACTGCTCCGGCAGACAATTGAGCAGCTTTCTGTTGATTTAGACGACGCGGATAGCGAGTCCTCCGCAGAACTCGCTTCGTTAGTGGTCTCTGCCGACGATGATGAAAAGTGCAAGAATATCGAATTCGGTAGTAACGGCAGCAGTTGTCACTATGATAGCGAAGACGCAGACCGGCAATTGAATTCCAATTTGCCAAAGCCGCTATTTGACTCCTGGCTGACGATGTCTAAACGAGGGATGTCCAATTGTTGTCTTCGGGGCCAGGAAGCAACGTTTAAGTGGCGCATAGAAGCTGCCTGCCGCGATCTGATGCACATGACGTTTGAAGAGGCTGTACAGGTAGGTGTGTGTAGTATTCTGTAGCATTCCTGTCTACACTTATAGAAAATACAATTTCGCGTTTTTATTCACCATTTTGCCACAGGAGAGCCGCAGAAGGCCATTTGGTGGCGTATTGACTCGATATCGGTGCTGGAAAACTCCTGGCAGGCAGCGTAGCTCGCTAGCTCTGGCTTCAACTGCGGCCGCTTCCGCTAGTGAAAACCAAGACGAATCTACCGGTATAGAGTCTTTCCTAGCTTTGCTCGCTCCGCCACCGATGATGCCTCCGGTGTCGACAGCGGCTTCGTCACAACACCCATCGCCTTCTTCGGTGTCGACAGCGGCTTCGTCACAACACCCACCGCCTTCTTCGGTGTCGACAGCGACTTCATCACAACACCCACCGTCTTCTTTGGTGTCGACAGCGGCTTCGTCACAACACCCACCGTCTTCTTTGGTGTCGACAGCGGCTTCGTCATATCATTCACCGCCACGGCCTCAGTTACCGACAGCGGCTTCGTCACATCACCCACTGCCGCCGCCTGTGGTATCAACAGCGACTGTGCCAAAACACCCACCGCCACCACCACCATTGACTATTGCTTGCTCACCACGTCAACACCTCGGTGAATCTCCAGATCGCGATGAAAATTACGGCCAATTCAGTTTGAAATCTTTCCTAAGCAAGCCGGTCAGGCGTGGCGAGGAGGAGTTTATCAATTTGCTTAGCGACGAAGATGAAGAGCCTCGAACAGTGGCTGCGGAATCTACTAGCAAGTCTTCGACGTCAGCACGGGGACAGCAAACAGCGCTTGAAAGCTCATTGCAGGTGCTGATTGCTACCGACTCGCTGCATTTGCAGCAGCCGCAGCAACCACAGCAACCACAGCAGCAGCCACAGCAACAGCCGCAGGAACCACAGCAACCACAGCAGCAGCCACAGCAACAGCCGCAGCAACCACAGCAACAGCCCCAGCAACCACAGCAACGGCCGCAGCAACCACAGCAGCCCCAGCAACAGCCCCAGCAACCACAGCAACGGCCGCAGCAACCACAGCAGCAGGTGCAGACTCAACCGTCTCAGCTGTCACCACAGCAAGACCTACAACGAGTAGAAGTGTTTCAGCTGCAGCAGCGGCGAATACTCCAGCACTTGCTGCAGCAACAGCAGCCGCAGCAAAGTGTGCAGCTCCTGCTGAGAAATAATGAGATCAGCCGCGGCATGCTGCTGCGCTGCCTTAGCGGTAGCTCAGTAATTTACGTTTGCCTTTCTTGCCGTCAAGTTAGCGACGGCCCGCCCGCCGCCCTGTGGCACTCGAGTGTATCCAATGCCGGCCACTACTGCCTCACCTTGCCGTCTGGCTGGGTTGACCTTGCCTCTCTTCGCCTGACTTGCCACACCTGCACAGACAGCTGGGAGTCCAACCTGTCCATGGGCTCATTAGCCTCACTGATTGTTCATGCATTTTCTGCTCATCCGATCACCACTAGCGGACCTCTGTTGTGCGTCAGGAATATCGCATCGGGCGAGAGCTGCCTACTGACAGGGGATTGTATGGCGCGCTGTCTTCTGTACAATAAACTGTTTTGCCTGGCTCGAAGAAACTCCGTTGTTACAGGTGCGAGATTTGCTTTTTTATTACTAAGCTGATAAGTTTTGTAAAATGGGTGCCAGCATTAGCTGGGGTAATTGAGAGTCCTTGGACTGAACAGCCGTACGCAGCAGCCTTCAGATGCGCCGCGCAATTTAGGCAGGTGTAATAAAAAATGACTTTGCTCCCTGCTTGCAGGTGTGCGACATTGTCCGGTCTAGGACCAGCCAGCCTCCTCCACCCACCGGCGCCGTCAGTTCGCCCCTCGCCTTCGCCTTTGTCGCCGTCTGCCGGTTCTGTCACCGATTCGCCATCCCGTTCGCTTGGAGCCTACCGAATTGTTCCAACTTGCTCGGCATCATCCGGCAGCGTGGCCTGATTAACAACAAGCCCTGCCAGCTGGTGCTGGTTGCTATGCAGCTGCTGGGCAATCCCTCAGTCAGTACTCGCGCATTCGGCTGCCCAGTAGCCGACTGTGTGCAGCAGTTCTCCGACGCTGCGGCCTGCGCCAAGCACCAGATTGAGCAGCACAAGCTGACCTGCTCACTGGTTTGCTCCCGCTGCCGGCTGGTGCATGATTGCGTCACAACCGGCCTGCTGCACTACCGAATCTGCCAGTCTAGCGGGGCCCAGCAGCAGCTCATAGCTAGCCTGACTTGGAAATACTTGGACAGCTCAGACACTAATCATTTGCCAGCTATGCGATTCTCATCTGGCTGCCTGCTCACTCTGATGCCGGATGGCAATACCATCGGGCTGCGGCTGATGTTTGCGCACTGAATAACTAGTTTCACTTATATTACCTTATATTACCTTGTACTTGTCCCTCTCTGGTTGTTTCCTTTTTTGCATGCTCGTGCTTCTGTTACTACTGAACAGTAGCGTTGCTGGCGAATAGTCATTTATTTGTTTTAAATTAAAATTTCGAGGGATACGTGGAATATTTCGTAGGCTGTATGTTTCTGACATAATATATCGATTGACTCTACAGCTGATTCCAGTCAGAATCTCCAAAGCAATCCAATAGACTAGGTAGACTCTAGGGTTTAGAATCCAATCAATTGGGTAAACTCCAGTGTCAGAATCCAATCAATTGGGTAGATTCCAGGGTCAGAATCCAATCAATTGGATAGATTCCAGGGTCAGAATCCAATCAATTGGTTAGATTTCAGTGTCAGAATCCAATCAATTGGGTAGATTCCAGTGTCAGAATCCAATCAATTGTGTAGATTCCAGTGTCAGAATCCAATCAATTGGGTAAACTCCAGTGTCAGAATCCAATCAATTGGGTAGATTCCAGGGTCAGAATCCAATCAATTGGATAGATTCCAGGGTCAGAATCCAATCAATTGGTTAGATTTCAGTGTCAGAATCCAATCAATTGGGTAGATTCCAGTGTCAGAATCCAATCAATTGGTTAGATTTCAGTGTCAGAATCCAATCAATTGGGTAGATTCCAGTGTCAGAATCCAATCAATTGGTTAGATTCCAGGGTCAGAATCCAATCAATTGGATAGATTTCAGTGTCAGAATCCAATCAATTGGGTAGATTCCAGGGTCAGAATCCAATCAATTTGGGTAGATTCCAGGGTCAGAATCCAATCAATTGGATAGATTCCAGTGTCAGAATCCAATCAATTGGGTAGATTCCAGTGTCAGAATCCAATCAATTGGATAGATTCCAGGGTCAGAATCCAATCAATTGGGTAGATTCCAGTGTCAGAATCCAATCAATTGGGTAGATTCCAGTGTCAGAATCCAATCAATTCGGTAGATTCCAGGGTCAGAATCCAATCAATTGGATAGATTCCAGTGTCAGAATCCAATCAATTGGATAGATTCCAGTGTCAGAATCCAATCAATTGGGTAGATTCCAGTGTCAGAATCCAATCAATTGGGTAGATTCCAGTGTCAGAATCCAATCAATTGGGTAGATTCCAGTGTCAGAATCCAATCTATTGGGTAGATTCCAGTGTCAGAATCCAATCAATTGGGTAGATTCCAGTGTCAGAATCCAATCAATTGGGTAGATTCCAGTGTCAGAATCCAATCAATTGGGTAGATTCCAGTGTCAGAATCCAATCAATTGGGTAGATTCCAGTGTCAGAATCCAATCAATTGGGTAGATTCCAGTGTCAGAATCCAATCAATTGGGTAGATTCCAGTGTCAGAATCCAATCAATTGGGTAGATTCCAGTGTCAGAATCCAATCAATTGGGTAGATTCCAGTGTCAGAATCCAATCAATTGGGTAAACTCCAGTGTCAGAATCCAATCAATTGGGTAGATTCCAGTGTCAGAATCCAATCAATTGGATAGATTCCAGTGTCAGAATCCAATCAATTGGGTAGATTCCAGTGTCAGAATCCAATCAATTGGATAGATTCCAGTGTCAGAATCCAATCAATTGGGTAGATTCCAGTGTCAGAATCCAATCAATTGGGTAAACTCCAGTGTCAGAATCCAATCAATTGGGTAGATTCCAGTGTCAGAATCCAATCAATTGGATAGATTCCAGTGTCAGAATCCAATCAATTGGGTAAACTCCAGTGTCAGAATCCAATCAATTCGGTAGATTCCAGTGTCAGAATCCAATCAATTGGGTAGATTCCAGTGTCAGAATCCAATCAATTGGATAGATTCCAGTGTCAGAATCCAATCAATTGGATAGATTCCAGTGTCAGAATCCAATCAATTGGGTAGATTCCAGTGTCAGAATCCAATCAATTGGATAGATTCCAGTGTCAGAATCCAATCAATTGGGTAGATTCCAGTGTCAGAATCCAATCAATTGGGTAAACTCCAGTGTCAGAATCCAATCAATTGGGTAGATTCCAGTGTCAGAATCCAATCAATTGGATAGATTCCAGTGTCAGAATCCAATCAATTGGGTAAACTCCAGTGTCAGAATCCAATCAATTCGGTAGATTCCAGTGTCAGAATCCAATCAATTGTTTACAACTGCTTTTTAAGCGTTTACTAAAGCATTGAATTAGTTTTAATTTGATTTTTTTACTTGAATGGATCAATTATCAGTGCTTTCAGTTTTTGAAGTGCTGCTTTTTGAAGGTCAAAATGCTTCCAGTTTTCAATTACGCAAAAGGGCAGTTGGTTTTTTAGCATTTATTGTGTCCTTCTTTCAAGTCATACCATTATAAAAGTATGAATAATTAATTGGAATTCTTGTCAACTATTATTCGGTTATATTGTGTAATAGGCAACCGCTTTCAAGCGTTTAGTTATTTTGAAATTTCAAAAATAATAAAACTACTTCAAATCTGTAATACTTTGTTTGTTCAAAAGTTTCAAAGTAGTAGCTAATTTTATTATTTTACTGTTTATTGTTTAGCTAAGATAATTTAATGCACGGGAACTAATCTCTCATGCCTGTCATATAGTACTCACTGGCACCCGTGATATTAGCACACTGGCACCCGTGATATTAGCACACTGGCACCCGTGATATTAGCACACTGGCACCTGTGATATTAGCACACTGGCACCCGTGATATTAGCACACTGGCACCCGTGATATTAGCACACTGGCACCCGTGATATTAGCACACTGGCACCCGTGATATTAGCACACTGGCACCCGTGATATTAGCACACTGGCACCCGTGATATTAGCACACTGGCACCCGTGATATTAGCACACTGGCACCCGTGATATTAGCACACTGGCACCCGTGATATTAGCACACTGGCACCTGTGATATTAGCACACTGGCACCTGTGATATTAGCACACTGGCACCCGTGATATTAGCACACTGGCACCTGTGATATTAGCACACTGGCACCCGTGATATTAGCACACTGGCACCCGTGATATTAGCACACTGGCACCCGTGATATTAGCACACTGGCACCCGTGATATTAGCACACTGGCACCTGTGATATTAGCACACTGGCACCCGTGATATTAGCACACTGGCACCCGTGATATTAGCACACTGGCACCCGTGATATTAGCACACTGGCACCCGTGATATTAGCACACTGGCACCCGTGATATTAGCACACTGGCACCCGTGATATTAGCACACTGGCACCCGTGATATTAGCACACTGGCACCTGTGATATTAGCACACTGGCACCTGTGATATTAGCACACTGGCACCCGTGATATTAGCACACTGGCACCTGTGATATTAGCACACTGGCACCCGTGATATTAGCACACTGGCAC
Organism: Macrostomum lignano; assembly: GCA_002269645.1. Classification (NCBI taxonomy): domain Eukaryota; kingdom Metazoa; phylum Platyhelminthes; family Macrostomidae; genus Macrostomum; species Macrostomum lignano. Next base: position 15,838 of record NIVC01001663.1, on the reverse strand, counting down.
CCGTGATATTAGCACACTGGCACCCGTGATATTAGCACACTGGCACCTGTGATATTAGCACACTGGCACCCGTGATATTAGCACACTGGCACCCGTGATATTAGCACACTGGCACCCGTGATATTAGCACACTGGCACCTGTGATATTAGCACACTGGCACCCGTGATATTAGCACACTGGCACCCGTGATATTAGCACACTGGCACCCGTGATATTAGCACACTGGCACCCGTGATATTAGCACACTGGCACCCGTGATATTAGCACACTGGCACCCGTGATATTAGCACACTGGCACCTGTGATATTAGCACACTGGCACCTGTGATATTAGTACACTGGCACCTGTGATATTAGCACACTGGCACCCGTGATATTAGCACACTGGCACCCGTGATATTAGCACACTGGCACCCGTGATATTAGCACACTGGCACCCGTGATATTAGCACACTGGCACCTGTGATATTAGCACACTGGCACCCGTGATATTAGCACACTGGCACCCGTGATATTAGCACACTGGCACCCGTGATATTAGCACACTGGCACCTGTGATATTAGCACACTGGCACCCGTGATATTAGCACACTGGCACCCGTGATATTAGCACACTGGCACCTGTGATATTAGCACACTGGCACCTGTGATATTAGTACACTGGCACCTGTGATATTAGCACACTGGCACCCGTGATATTAGCACACTGGCACCCGTGATATTAGCACACTGGCACCCGTGATATTAGCACACTGGCACCTGTGATATTAGCACACTGGCACCTGTGATATTAGTGCCCTGTCACACGGGATATTAGTGCCCTGTCACACGGGATATTAGTACCCTGTCACACGGGATATTAGTGCCCTGTCACACGGGATATTAGTACCCTGTCACACGGGATATTAGTACCCTGTCACATGGGATATTAGTGCCCTGTCACACGGGATTTTAGTACCCTGTCACACGGGATATTAGTGCCCTGTCACACGGGATATTAGTGCCCTGTCACATGGGATATTAGTGCCCTGTCACACGGGATATTAGTACCCTGTCACACGGGATATTAGTGCCCTGTCACACGGGATATTAGTGCCCTGTCACATGGGATATTAGTGCCCTGTCACACGGGATATTAGTACCCTGTCACACGGGATATTAGTGCCCTGTCACACGGGATATTAGTGCCCTGTCACATGGGATATTAGTACACCTGCACCCATGATAAACGGGTAGATACTAAAGCCAAAAAGTGGCGCAGAAGCTCCTATCATATTAATACATAGGCATTTTTGTATTCTACTAATGTATCTTTACCATCTCGACACAACCATTGGGATTTTCAGTTGCAAATCGCCTAAAGAATCTGTCATGGACGATCTGTCTGAGGAGAACACATTCAGCGTTGACGAAGTGTCCCAGATTATTAAGGAGGGCGTTGAAACTTGCATCGGCACCAGTCAGTTTCAGCAGAACAAGGTCAATCAGTGGACTTCTAGCATCATTGAGCACTGTCTCAATCAGCTCACTAAGCTGGGTAAGTGCAGTGTTTTAGCTTATTGCCTAGTCATCATTTGGGTGGAAAATAAGGTGCGGTAGTGTCTACTATTGGTATAGTAGTGCGGCGGTAGTGTCTACTATTGGTATAGGAGTGCGGCGGTGGTGTCTACTATTGGTATAGGAGTGCGGAAGTGTCTACTATTGATATAGGAGTGCGGTAGTTTCTACTATTGGTATAGGAGTGCGGAAGTGTCTACTATTGATATAGGAGTGCGGTAGTTTCTACTATTGGTATAGGAGTGCGGAAGTGTCTACTATTGGTATAGGAGTGCGGAAGTGTCTACTATTGATATAGGAGTGCGGTAGTGTCTACTATTGGTATAGCAGTGCGGTAGTGTCTACTATTGGTATAGGAGTGCGGCGGTGGTGTCTACTATTGGTATAGTAGTGCGGCGGTGGTGTCTACTATTGGTATAGTAGTGCGGCGGTGGTGTCTACTATTGGTATAGGAGTGCGGAAGTGTCTACTATTGGTATAGGAGTGCGGTATACTACCGGTAGTTTCTACTATTGGAATAGGAGTGCGGTATACTACCGGTAGTTTCTACTATTGGTATAGGAGTGCGGTATACTACCGGTAGTTTCTACTATTGGTATAGGAGTGCGGTAGTTTCTACTATTGGTATAGGAGTGCGGTATACTACCGGTAGTTTCTACTATTGGTATAGGAGTGCGGTATACTACCGGTAGTTTCTACTATTGGAATAGGAGTGCGGTATACTACCGGTAGTTTCTACTATTGGTATAGGAGTGCGGTATACTACCGGTAGTTTCTACTATTGGAATAGGAGTGCGGTATACTACCGGTAGTTTCTACTATTGGTATAGGAGTGCGGTATACTACCGGTAGTTTCTACTATTGGTATAGGAGTGCGGTATACTACCGGTAGTTTCTACTATTGGAATAGGAGTGCGGTAGTTTCTACTATTGGTATAGCAGTGCGGTAGTGTCTACTATTGGTATAGGAGTGCGGTATACTACCGGTAGTTTCTACTATTGGAATAGGAGTGCGGTATACTACCGGTAGTTTCTACTATTGGTATAGGAGTGCGGTATACTACCGGTAGTTTCTACTATTGGTATAGGAGTGCGGTATACTACCGGTAGTTTCTACTATTGGTATAGGAGTGCGGTAGTGTCTACTATTGGTATAGGAGTGCGGTATACTACCGGTAGTTTCTACTATTGGAATAGGAGTGCGGTATACTACCGGTAGTTTCTACTATTGGTATAGGAGTGCGGTATACTACCGGTAGTTTCTACTATTGGTATAGGAGTGCGGTAGTTTCTACTATTGGTATAGCAGTGCGGTAGTGTCTACTATTGGTATAGGAGTGCGGTATACTACCGGTAGTTTCTACTATTGGAATAGGAGTGCGGTATACTACCGGTAGTTTCTACTATTGGTATAGGAGTGCCGTAGTGTCTACTATTAGTATAGGAATGCGGGAGTGTCTACTATTGATTTAGGAGTGCCGTAGTATCTACCAATGGGTATTGTTTACCAATGATCTAGGGAGTACAGTAGCGTCTACCACAGCTCTAGCAATGACACTGAATGGCATCAGCAGGGGCATTTTCCCAACTCTACTCGCAGGCAAGCCGTTCAAGTACGTGGCTAACTGCGTGATCATGCAAAAGAACGGGGCTGGCCTGCATACGGCCTCATCCTGCTACTGGGACAACCAGACTGACGGCTCCTGCACCATCAAATGGGAGAATAAGACAATGCACGTCATTGTCACCGTGTTCGGCCTGGCCATCTGATTCGCCTGTGTTTGGCTAGCCAAACAGCGTGCCTCCTGTGACTCGTTTTGATTTTTACTTCTGAAATTTATTTCAACTCTAAAAAAAATTTTGCTCCATAGCTTACCCCTATTTTTATGTGTTTTGACCACAGATTCAAGAATAGCTACTAGAAGTATATTTAGATATTTCACTCGCAAAACTACGCTATCCTACTGTTTTTCAGTAGTGGAATTAGCATTTTTGTCTCCATATTAGTAAAACTAAAATAAATATAAAAAAAACACAAATAAGTTTACATGTAGGGCTGACTATTAAAGTAAAACTTGAAAAAACCTTTTCAAACTTGAAAAAAACGCTTGTGTCTGCCTGACTTTGACCACTCTCCTTACTGCTCTCTCATTGGCTGAGCTAGACTGGGCCTGCCCCACCCCCCTGAGGGCTGAGGCTAAGTTTCGTCCGTCTGACTTTAACTTCTCTCCTTTCTGCTCTCTCATTGGTTGAGCTAGATTGGCTTGCCCTAGGCTGAGTTGAACATCAAGTTAATGCTCGCAAACCCCGGCCAAAGAAGGAAAGTAAATTTTAGTGGCATTGTGCAGGCAAACTACTGAGAAAAGAGTAGACGCTCTGCTTTTTTCCCAATTTTAATTGCGAGTGACATATCTAATAATCTAGTATGTGTTTTGACCAACAAAATACTTTGTATTTTTTATATAAATAAGTTAGTAGTTAGTAATAAAGTAAGTCCGGCACTTTCTTTAACTTACCACAGTTCGCAGAGCTGAGCAACAAGCCGTCCACCCCCACTCTTTTTTGTTTATCTGTTCAACAAAAATTAGCATAGACTCAGTGTTTTTTTCTATACAGCGTGTCCATGCGTTTCATTCCAAAATTATGACCAAATAAAACCTGTTTGAACATTTGTGCGTTCAATTTTACACATTTTAAAAAGTAAAAAACACTTTAAGCCTGTTATTATAATACTGAACTTAATTCTCTAATTCCCTCTAATTTACTGATTAGTTGTTTTTTTTCTTTCGAATACAAATAACATGTTTTTCAACGAAGTGTTGCATAAAATTTTAAGCTGCTTTACGAGCTAAGTTGATAATTCTATCCGGACTCTGACTTCTCATCTTGTTAGCTTAGATTGGGTTGATTGAATCGGATAAAGCTTTGTTGATAGACCCTATGGATAGATTTTGTGGCTAGACCTTGGATGAACTTTGTGGATAGACGCTGAGATGCCCTAGATAGACTAGGGATAGACTTTGTGGAGAGACCTTGTGGATAAAAACTCTGAATAGACCTTGTGGATAGACGTTGAGGATCGACTTTGCGTATAGACTTCGTAAATAATCTGTCGATAGACTTCGTGGATAGACTCTTAATAGACTGTGGACAGACTTTGTGGGTAGACTCTTAATAGACTTTGTGGATAGACTTCGTGGATAGACTTCGTGGATAGACTCTGAATAGCCTGTTGATAGACTGTGGATATATTGTGAGGCGCTTCTCTAAAGAAATGATCACGTCTCTGGCAACCATTTCTTGACTTCAGTCTGCTCTCTAATCCCATCCTGAGGTCGAATAATCCCTCATCCAGAACAAGCAGCAGAAAGAGTCGATGAAGACGGACTCAGCGCCAGCGGCCGACGAGAAGCAGCCGCCAGCCGCTGCCCTGTCAGACAGGCTCAGTTTAGGCGGCGGCGGCGGCGGCGGCCTGCGTTTCATCTACCCTGTGCTGCACACGTCTCTGCTGGCGCTGATCTGCACGTTGCAGGAAAGCATCAATCCGAATCGCCTCGGCCTCAGCGTCGGCAGCGGCATCCCCAAAGGCTCCTATTACAGTCTGGCTGCTGTTCTATTCGACTGGCTGGCTCACATGACCCTGGCCGGGCAAAGCTGGTCTCTGGCTGCCAATCTGACACTCGGCCGGTGCTTTGTACTGGAATCGGCTGTGTACGCCTGCGTGCTGGCCACCGTGATCGATGTTGACCACTTCCTGGCTGCTGGCAGCCTCAATCCATGGGTGAGATTTGGGGAGAGGGCCGTAGCCTAGTGGTTTAGCGCTCTCATTTGCAAGCGGCCCAGGCTCGATTCCAAGTGCAGTCGCATTAATTTGGGGCTAAATTGGAATGTCAGCTTGGCTCCGCTCGTGCAATTAACGGCCTTGAGGACCAACCCCCAAGGCACAGTGAAGTGTACATGCCTAGCGATAAATCAAGTTAGGGCCGCTGTACACTCCTGTGTGAGTGTGTGCCTGTGCGTATGACTGCGGGGGGGGTTGGCGGAATGGGCAGTAATGCCTCTCGCCGGTTGTGTGACAATGTCGCTTAAAGTGCATCATGGTGCACATGCACACAGCACCCCGCAACAAGCTTAACAATAGTTAAGTGTCCAAGATAAATGATTAACAAAATCTCAATTAAGGCAATTCTTGAGCAGTAGTTCTAGTATACTTTAATGCTTCAATTGTCGGGCTGAGCGACTTGCTGACAGCTTTTCTTGAGGTTGTTGTGTCGTGCAAATCACGCCCCATTAGGGCCAGGGGCCCGTGCTATAGAATCAGGAGTTAGGAGTTGGAGCTAGGACTCAAGAGTACTCTTGACAAGGAGTGATTGAATTTTGTGTGCTATAGATTTCAGGAGTTAAGAAGAGTTAGGAGCTATAGGAGTTTTTGCAAGGAGTTCAGTCTAGGAGTGGGGGTGTGTTCAAGGAGTGTTGCGCAATCATTTAAGGATGATAGAGAATTGTGTGCTATATCACAATCCTAACTTTACGCTCCTTAAGGATTGAATCTCAGGAGTGAAAATGCAAATTGCTCAAAAAATATCATTTATGAGAGCCGTCGCTGCACGCAAAGAGGTTCTCTTTGGTGCGTTTAGTAAAACCATAACTAAGAATGCGAAGATTGCTATGTGCACCGTGTTGGATGTTCGATTCTGTGTCGAATTCTATCTGTTAGGCTTGAAAGCTGGATCTCGTTAAGTCTAAAACGCATAGCACTCTCGGCTGGATCTTCTTCAAAAAAATTAATTCTTGCCTTAATTGTCGACGGCGTCTATCATTGACTCCTTCCTCATCAGAATCCGATTCGCTGTCCGAAAACATTATAATCCTAGCTTGTCTAAGAGTGAAAATTGGCCCTTGAACTCTTGCTTAGGAGTCAAGAGTTAGGAGCGAAATTTTCTCATTCTATAGGACACACGCTCCTAGAATCACTCCTAAAAGCCAACTCCTAGCTCCTAGACTTCCTCTCCGAATTCTATAGCATGCCACGGACCTTAATGAGTTCTCCTAAATTCACCCAGGAGTATCCTAACGTCCTTAAGGAGCCTCCTAGCTGTTAAAATTTACTCTTGATTCAATAGCACAGAAAAGCCAGCTAGGAGCTAGGAGTTAGGACACTCTTAAGGATTTAGGAGTTAAGAGTATTCTATAGCACGGGCCCCAGAGCCTAAGACGCAAGATTTATACACGCTCAGTGGTCAGCAGAATGGGCGTGACTGCCGCCACCTAGCAACTAAAATGACACAATAAAAATCTGCCTTTTCATGTCTTATAAATGTACGAGTCCAAATTTAAAGCGGCCAAAATAATAAAACCTATTTTACAGCGCGTAATCAACTGTTCAAATTGTCCTCGCGGTGTATTGCACAACAGCCTATTACTGCTGGTCATTGTCGGCCTATTCCTGGCCTATGAGCGGGGTCATCAGCGTTATCGCGGCAAGCCGCCAGCTGTGCCCGGCCTGGCCTGGCTGACCCTTGTCGCCTGGGGCAGCCATCAGCTGCGCGACGCTCGTCGCCGCGGCCTCCTATTATGGCCGTTGCAATCTACTCAACCGTTGGGTTTTCACGCCTTTCTACTGTCAATCCTGGGTCTGGCCTGGTCTGTCAGACTGCTGCTGGCCTGGTTGCGCTACGATGTGCGCAGCATCACTATTAGGCCGCCGCCTGAGGAGCTGCAGCTGGTCTGAGTGACGGCTCGGCTCTTTGGAATTTGATTGTCTCGCAATCAGGGTGTCATGGCATGTAGGAGGGCAGGAAGTGACGAGTGGATGTCTATCCTGAGGATCATGTGTTGGTGAGTGGATGTCTATCCTGAGGATCATGTGTTGGTGAGTGGATGTCTATCCTGAGGATCATGTGTTGGTGAGTGGATGTCTATCCTGAGGATCATGTGTTGGTGAGTGGATGTCTATCCTGAGGATCATGTGTTGGTGAGTGGATGTCTATCCTGAGGATCATGTGTTGGTGAGTGGATGTCTATCCTGAGGATCATGTGTTGGTGAGTGGATGTCTATCCTGAGGATCATGTGTGTGTGTGAGTGGATGTCTATCCTGAGGATCATGTGTTGGTGAGTGGATGTCTATCCTGAGGATCATGTGTTGGTGAGTGGATGTCTATCCTGAGGATCATGTGTTGGTGAGTGGATGTCTATCCTGAGGATCATGTGTTGGTGAGTGGATGTCTATCCTGAGGATCATGTGTTGGTGAGTGGATGTCTATCCTGAGGATCATGTGTTGGTGAGTGGATGTCTATCCTGAGGATCATGTGTTGGTGAGTGGATGTCTATCCTGAGGATCATGTGTTGGTGAGTGGATGTCTATCCTGAGGATCATGTGTTGGTGAGTGGATGTCTATCCTGAGGATCATGTGTTGGTGAGTGGATGTCTATCCTGAGGATCATGTGTTGGTGAGTGGATGTCTATCCTGAGGATCATGTGTTGGTGAGTGGATGTCTATCCTGAGGATCATGTGTTGGTGAGTGGATGTCTATCCTGAGGATCATGTGTTGGTGAGTGGATGTCTATCCTGAGGATCATGTGTTGGTGAGTGGATGTCTATCCTGAGGATCATGTGTTGGTGAGTGGATGTCTATCCTGAGGATCATGTGTTGGTGAGTGGATGTCTATCCTGAGGATCATGTGTTGGTGAGTGGATGTCTATCCTGAGGATCATGTGTTGGTGAGTGGATGTCTATCCTGAGGATCATGTGTTGGTGAGTGGATGTCCATCATAATATCTGATGATCATGAAATGGTCATGCACTCCCGAAATAGCCATATTTGTTTGGGGTTGGGCGCAACTTTATGTATTCGTATCTCTTTCTCTTTCATATTCTACAATCAACCATGGTTAATTGACAGCACTTGCAGTGCAGGGAGGAAAGCGCTCTCACTCTCTGTAATGCGTTCTTCCTTATTTAGTTTTTTCTCCAAATGTACAAATATTCTGCCTGAGTATCCGTATTATTCTTTAATCTCCGTACATTGCAGATAGTTGTTTCAAAAGCACTAAACAACAGCACCTGCATGGGTTACTATTTGTTCCGTTTGTTGCATCATTTTTATCATTTTTTAGGATAATTATGTTAATTTAGCTTTGTCGCTGAAATATGATCGTCAATAAGAATTTGTAAGTTATAACAGTATTGATAGATTTTAACATAACGCAAATACAGTCACTGGTGATTAATTTTAAGGTTTGTTTAGGCTCTGATCGCGCCTTTGTGAATCATAGAAATTAAATTTTTAATAGTATATCATTTCAGAGCATTTTTCCGCCACTCCTTGGACTTTGGTGTTCGAATTACGAAATTATTTTTGGGTGTCCAAAAAGTAGTGATACTTTTAGCTGTAGCTCTCGTTCTATAGCTTCCTGTGTGATTTAAAATTTTATGAACTGATAGCGGCAAATCTCTTCTACAGACTGCTTTTTGAATTTTAAAAATTGATACTAGAGAACAAAAGTTATACCCACGAAAGTAACAGTACCTGTACCATAGAGTTACACAAATTATATCGAAATTTATAATAGTCGACTTCTGCACTCATTCATTAAGATAGCATCGATAAATGTCTTGTTTAAGCAATACCAAAGCCCAATTGCAAAATGATGCTCACTGTGACTGACTGAAATTTGTCTATGGACAGAATCATGTGCAGAAAAATATAGCATTAAATTCATTACTTTACTTGCAAACAGAGGAGCTTGCATTTTGCAATTGATTTCATTGCCCATACTCGACAACACATGGATGTGCACTCAGTTGTTGCTCAGCAAAGTACCATCTTCACTCTCTGGGGTGCTGGCCATGTGCCTCAGAAATTCACGCAAAACTTTGCTCTGCGCACGGATCCTCTGCGGTCAGCAAAATGACAGTTTATCGATGGATGGAGCAATTCAGCGAGGGAAGGACTGACTTGGCAGATCAGCATCGGATGGGGCGGCCATACGTTCATCGACCTGATGTACTGGCGGACTCTATTCTGGATCTTGACGAGGACTCTCGAATGACCATTAGAGAGATCGCTGACAGGTTGGACAAGCCGAAATTAACAATTCATCGAAGCTTACTCGGAATGGATCTCGTGAAGCTCAGCCTATAATTTGTGTAACTCTATGGTACAGGTACTGTTGCTTTCATGGGTATAACTTTTGCTCTCTGGTATCAATTTTAAAAATTCAAAAAGCAGTCTGTAGAAGAGATTTTCCGCTATCAGTTCATAAAATTTTAAATCACACAGGAAGCTATAGAACGAGAGCTACGGTTAAAAGTATCACTACTTTTTGGACACCCCCCGTACTTTCTATTTTGTTATTGTGGATGGATACATTAAAAAATTATACACGCTTGACTTTATTCGAAATGCCGTGTACCACTAGCTATATGTATTTTTCATATATTACTATGATAGTACGAGTATAGCTCGCATAGTACAATGCATTCGATTTCGCGTTTTTGGCGCAATTTGGTTGCACACATTAAGACCATTTGCTGACTTAGTGTGCATTTACGAGTACGTCTACTTCGAAGTATTCAAATATAATGAAGGACTAAACTTAACTGATGGTATTTTATTTGTGCTCCCTATTAAATCTTACTTCGCTTTCTTGGTTTTCAAATCCTTAACCTCTTGAATGTGATGACCATACAGAAAAAGAGTAGCTAACAATCTTGAAAATTCAGGCAATAAACATATTTACTGATTAACTGGAAGTATCACGCTGGTTTGGTTCTGTAAAGTCTGAAGAATGCGGTTTAAGAGGAGCGAAAAAACGATCCCCAAAATGGCCTAGTCGGCGATTCATATAATTATAGGTGTTCTAAAAGTGAAAGATTTGTGACGTTCATGTCCATGAATTATTGACCGCGTATAAGGTGTACACTGATACTAAAATATAACTGACTTAGAGCAAATCAATAACATTATTTATTTGTCAGTGTTTACGGCAACTACATATTCCACTTCGTTAGCTGACATACTGCTGCATCATGTAGTTTCATGTTATACATGTGCAGTAGTCTAATATAAACACTTCAATGCGATACTAACTTATTTAGAAGCACACATAGTAGCCATTCTTTAAACTATGTTAACTTAAAAAAAGCTTGCAGCATCAGCATGGCGTGTCAAATAAAATTAAATATAACTTGATCTGACAGTTTCAAACCTAATTAAATTATTCGATGCTGCACATGCAGCTAAAAAGTACTATTTTAGAAACAACTAAGTATTTCAAAGTTTTTGATAAAATATTTGTAAAGATACTTTTGAACTTTGTTGCTTTTCATTCTTGTACTTTAGTTTTACTGTCTTATCTTTGCCGTAAATTTGAATGCATTCTGCATGGACTCGAGCGGACCAATCGGACGCACTAATATGTCACGATATGCACTTCTACTACTGCTAGCTAGGCCTAGTACAGTTTCGTAGTCTCCTCAAGCGCAGTCATGATTCCAATTACTTGTATTCTTGTTATAGTCATAGAGGCAGAAGATAAAAGATTAGGGGGGGGCTACTATTTCATTTTTTGTCATTACTACATGAGGTAGGCTATCCTGCAGAATCGTTCGTTAAACTCAATGTTCGCACATTTCATTATGCCAGTATTTTAGAAGTGTTTTTGGATTAGAATTGCATCTGTAGGCCTAGGGGTTGTAAGTTAACTTTTATTACAATTTCTAGGTTTTTCTGGATTTTCTAGACTTCTGCCCCAACATGGATTGTGCCACCTCAAGAGGTTTGTGAATTGTGCAGCCCTTGAACTAACAAATATAGACACTTCTAAACGCTTCTAAAATGTTGACATAATGAAAATAAATATTCATTTTTGGAAAGTTCATGTCAATAGATAAAAAAATATGCATACAATGAGTTTAATGAATGATTCGTAGGATAGCCGGGTTGTGTCACTGTTATATTATTAGTGTTCTGCCATAGCTATAGTATAAGTATAGCTATGCCTATGATATGAGGTCTTATGACAAATATAGTAAAATAGGTGCTTATGGCAACTATGGATATACCTATAGTAGATAGGCCTAGCTGCTCTTATGGCTACAACTACTATGAAAATATAACCTCGAGTATTTACAGACTGCAGTCATATTCTATAGATTCTTATAGCTGTAAATATAGTTATAAGTTAAAAAAATTAAAAATATCAAAAATAAAGTAAGCTTAAACAAAAATAGGCCTAGGCCTACTTGGTAAACTGTATAATAAAGATTTAAAAACTTATATGTCCTAAATTATATCTAACCTAGGCCCTAATATAATACAATAAAACATTAGGCCTAGCAAATTCTAACCTATCTAACTTTTAATCATGTGAAAAAAGTTGTATCTATCTTTTACTAATAATTGATTTTCAGTAGTAAATAAAAAAAAATAATCTAAAAAAGTCAAAAGGCAATCAAGTAGTTGTTTAAGTTTCTACCTTAATTTGTAATTGTTTAAGTATTGGGAATCTTATTGATTGATTAAAAGTATTTTATTTCCTAGACTTTTTGTTAGAACTATAGCTACAACTATAGGAACTACTAGCAATCAGCATCCCTTGTTAGGGAGCCAAAAAAATGCAGTATAAGTTTTTTTAATAAACTACATGTAAGTGTCTCTTTGCATTATACCTTATAAGCCTTGATATGTCAGAAAATCCTCCCACAAGCCTTAGCATATCAACCCCCTTGACATCTTAGCAATGCCCCATAAGCCTTGAAATCTTAAGAAATCTGTCAACCTTCTAACCCTAACCCTAGCCTAACCCTAGCCTAACCCTAACCCTAACCCTGAACCTAACCCTAACCCTAACCCTAAAGCATTGACATTTCAGTAATTCTCTCCAACAGTCATTATAGCACTACAGCATTATAGCGATTCCCTGCAAGCCTCAACATTGTAGGGATTCCCAAATGAATCTCTTAACTTCAACATGGAGCTTCTTTTATTTTTTACATTACACTTTTTCTATCAGCGATCCCTCCCATGAGGAGCCAACAAATAATGAAAAAAAGTTTTCAATAGACTACATGTAGCTTCTGACTTTAGCCTTGACATCTCATTTATACCCCCATGAGCCTTGACATCTCAGCTATTCCCCCCATAAGCCTTGACATGTCAGCAATGCCCCCATAAACCTTGATATCTGAAAAATCCCCTGTTAACCTTGGCACCCGCTAAAATCTAACCCTCAACCCAAACCTGACCTAAACCTAACTTTAACCCAACCTATAAAAGCCTTGAAATCTCAGTAATTCTTCTCCCCTAAGCCTTGACAATTTAGTGATTCTTTCTTCAAGAATCATAGCACTATAGCAATTCCCTCCAAGCCTTGACATCGTAGCAATTCCCAAATGAATCTTTTAACTTCGACATGACTCTTCTTTTATGTATACGTAGTGCTTCTTTTCTTTTTTACATGACTCTTCTATTAGCGCCCCCCCCCCCGTGGCGAGCCAACAAAGAATATAATAAAAAATTGAGTAAAGTACATGTACTTTGAAGTAGCTTCTGACTTTTGCTTTGACATCTCAGAAACCCCCCTTCCATAATCTCAGTTATTCTCTGTGAACCTTGACATCTCAGTAATTCTCCCCAGCACAGCATAATAGCTTCATTTTTTTTACATGATACTTCCTTCATGTCTGACATGACACTTCTTTTGATTTTGACATGACGCTTCTTTTGATTTTGACATGACGCTTCTATGATTTCTCAAATGACACTTCCATTAGTTTTTATATAAGGCTTCTATGATTTTTTACATGACGCTTCTATGATTGTTTACATGATGCTTCTATGATTTTTTACATGATGCTTCTATGATTGTTTACATGACACTTCTATGATTTTTTACATGATGCTTCTATGATTGTTTACATGATGCTTCTATGATGGTTTACATGACGCTTCTATGATTTTTTACATGACGCTTCTATGATTTTTTACATGACACTTCTATGATTTTTTACATGATGCTTCTATGATTGTTTACATGATGCTTCTATGATGGTTTACATGACGCTTCTATGATTTTTTACATGACGTTTCTATGACTTTTTACATGATGCTTCTATGATTTTTTACATGATGCTTCTATGATTGTTTACATGATGCTTCTATGATTTTTTACATGACGCTTCTATGATTGTTTACATGATGCTTCTATGATGGTTTACATGACGCTTCTATGATTTTTTACATGACGCTTCTATGATGGTTTACATGACGCTTCTATGATTTTTTACATGACGCTTCTATGATTTTTTACATGACGTTTCTATAACTTTTTACATGATGCTTCTATGATTTTTTACATGACGCTTCTATGATTTTTCATGACACTTCTATGATTTTTTTACATGACGCTTCTATGATTTTTTTACATGACACTTCTATGATTGTTTACACGACGCTTCTATGATTATTTTAAATGACGCTTCTATGATTATTTTAAATGACGCTTCTATGATTTTTTACATGACTCTTCTTCTATCAGTGCCCCCCCCCTGTGGCAAGCCAACAAAGAATGTAATAAAAAAATTGAGTAAAGTACATGTACTTTGAAGTAGCTTCTGACTTTTGCTTTGACATCTCAGAAACCCCCCCCCACGTAATCTCAGTTATTCTCTGTGAGCCTTGACATCTCAGTAATTCTCCCCAGCACAGCACAATAGCTTCATTTAATTTTTACATGATACTTCTTTCATGTCTGACATGACACTTCTTTTGATTTTTACATGACAGTTCTTTTATTCTTCTATGACACTTCTATGATTTCTCAAATGACACTTCCATTAGTTTTTATATAAGGCTTCTATGATTTTTTACATGACGCTTCTATGATTTTTATATGACGCTTCTATGATTTTTAATGTAGATATTAATTGTGAACATTCAATGCAAACTAGAACAGTTTAAAAACAGCAGTATGAGCAGCAGTTTAAGCAATTAGGGTATATGATATAGCTATACATGAAATTTAGCATGAAAATTGCAAGCTAGAATAGTTTAAAAATAGCAATATGAGCAGCAGTTTAAGCCTCAAACAACAGGCAACCTATACTTTAGCGGATAATAGGTGTCGCAGCTTTCATTGTTCTGCTAAAGCTGTATTTGTACTGTGAGCTCCACATTTCTGGCAGCTCAAAGTAATACCTATTGAGCTTTGCACCAGTGATTTAAATGCAGTATGCAGACGTGTGTACAAAGATGAGAAAGACAAAAGCCATTCCTTTGTATGCTCACTATTGTGTAGATCATACATGTGCAACCTCCAAAATTCGGTCAGCCGTGCGACTTAGTTTTAACAAAAATGCGACGTAGTTTTTGGCCAAAAATGCGACTTACATATAAAAAAACCCGAAAGCAAAATTAACGCAACTTTGGGTAAACGGCAGGAGTAACTATGACTGTTTTATTAAGCTAAAATGCCTCGTCAGCTACTTAGTACTACTCTTCAGGTTATTTTTTGGGTGGGCATTTTTGCGACTTCCTTGATTGGCCGCCAAATCGGTCGGCCGGATCGGCCGACTCGGCCGACTGTTGCGCATGTATGGTGTAGATGTAGCTCAATTGCAGCAGCTGCTTGTGCTGTAGACTGGACTCGGGCACTGATATAGATTCCCTTCCATACTCTAAACAATTCTTGCACATTGCAAATCTGGTCAAAAACTATCTCTATCTTTTAATTTTGAGTCTCTTATTATATATCGGTTATAACAATCCTAATACTAAAGTTGGTGCGATGATTGTTTGTTTGTTTGTTTGTTTGTCTGTTTGTTTGTGTGTTGCATAACTCCTCCTAGAATACTTGCAAGTCAGCGTTGAAACTTATATGGGTAAACTGCAAATTTTCCAGGGACTGCAGTGGGCTATTTCAATTTTTTATTTTCACATTTTAAGATCCCTAAAAAAGCAGAAAACTGCAATCTTGACCTTTGATAATCTTATTTGTCCCCTCTTTCTGCTCGGAGCTGATAAAATGCATCAATTTTGATTGCTTGCGCCATAACTTTCTCCTATCTCGCCAGTGCATTTCTCTCCAGTTGGGGGATGGGGTTCTAAGTGGCTGCGTGTGTACAATTGGACCCTAGCTCACTGGCGCACTGTATAGATGATTGCGCAATGATTTGGCTACTGTTAAGTTGTTCTGCCTTTCAATATGAAGCCTGTGTATTGTAGGACAGTTAAATTCATTGCATAACCTGCGAGTCGCTTTAACAGGCGGTGAGCG
>NIVC01001662.1:0-42744 GCA_002269645.1 Macrostomum lignano | reverse complement strand
ATCGATCAGTCATGCATATACGAGCTATATTGACTCATAAATCCATCGATAATGATACCATTGGATCGGAAGCCACTCTGTCTCCAGCGCTCTCTTGACCTCTCAGGTCACCTGGCGCTTCAATTTCACAATCGCCTCCCGCCGCCCATTTTATTTACGACACCGGAGCTGAGAACTGGACGGCGCAGCCGCTTGTGGATTTTTGGAGATTGGCCTTTCTCACAGAAGTCGCCCCCCGCCCGCCAGTCCATTGCGGGCACATGATAGCTAAAACTGCATGGGGAAAATCTTTGCGGCCCTGGAATCAAAGATGAGCTGGGGATGGAGAAAAGAGGAAAATGGTTTTCGGCCGAGGTTAATATCGGCCGCGCTTTGCCCCGGACGCTGCTCGCCGCTCTGCCCGCCTCCATGGCAGCTCTGGAGGCCGCCTCAATCGCTATCTGACTCTATCGGCCACTGGCTGCATACTTTATTATTAACTTTACTATTTGCCCCAGCATTAGTGCCAGGCCCCTGTCTGTCTCCCCTTTCCCTGTCCCTCTTCTGTGTCTCTAGTGCCTACTCAGCGCGCGCCTTGGAACTGGTTTTGAGTATTCAGACCGAGCTGCTCTCTCCTCTCGCTCTCGTTTTTTTCTTATCTTATTTCGGCCGCGCTCCCTCCGGGTCGGGTCCTCTGGATTTGTTAACGATTTCCTATGCATGAATTCTTGTATGGGAGGCAGCTGTTTTCCTGTGTCAAACTTGCTCAAGACTTCGATCTGTTGCCTGTCTTGGCTGTTATTGTGCCGGCTGCTTCTCAAAGCCCGCCAGAGATTCTGCTGGCTTAGGGTGCGCATCCAAAGTCAGCTCGTGCATAGCCAATTAGCTATGCAGAACTGCATTGATCGGAGGGCGCTGCAGGAGCTTATTAAATTCAATTATGATTGATTAGGCTAATTTGACGGCATGCTCAGTGAACTGGGTTGCACAGTTAGGCATGTTTTCTCACCAATAGGGCTAGTTATAGTCAAGTTTGCTGGGGCTTTGGGCGACAGTCTGCCCGCATGCAGCAAGCTTACTCACTGAGCACACAGGTACACAGAGGCCCGACTTTATCATCGTCAGGTTTGTGCTTTGGGCCGGCCCTCGTGGGCGGGAATCGCCCGAGAAGCCCGAGCCACTTTTTATGCACTGAGGCCCACCCGGCACTTTAGCGCGAGCCCCCCCCACTCGGGCCCCCCCACTCGGCCCCCCACTCGAGCCCCCCCACTCGGGCCCCCCCACTCGGGCCCCCCACTCGGCCCCCCCACTCGGCCCCCCCACTCGGGCCCCCCCACTCGAGCCCCACCACTCGAGCCCCCCCACTCGGGCCCCCCACTCTGCCCCCCCACTCGAGCCCCCCCACTCGAGCCCCCCCTTCTCGAGTCCCCCCTTCTCGAGTCCCCCTCTCGAGCCCCTCCGTTCTACGAGTCGTTTCTTTCTAGCAGGTCCTGGCGCGTCTATTCAGTCTCTTCAAGAAGGATTTTTTCGAATTCAAATGGTTTCCCGAAATAGAATTTTATTGTTAATCTGTAGCCCTAAATCACGGCACGCTGCCCACTGGTTCTTATGCTAATAGCCGCAGAGCCGTCCAGTGTTTATAAGAAGCAGGATGGCAACAATTAGCATGATGAAGTGGCGCGGCCGATTTCATTCGGAAGTTTTTTTGCAATCCGCTACCCGAGTATCCTCGGAGCGGTTTTGAAAAGTTTTTTTTATTGCGCGGAAACAGATTTTATTAGCTGCCTTATATGGAAATTGCGGAGGACTATGAATGTCGGGGATTCAAAGGGCAGACCGTGCGAGAGAGTGGGTTAATAATCCCCAGCAACCGAATTCCTTGGCCAGGCAGGCTGGCTAGCAGCGCTGCGTGTCCTCAGCATGCGCTTCCAGGCCGCCTTGACCTGCCCGCTGCATTGCTTTTGAAGTCCTTCCAGTGCTCTGTCCGCTGCACTCTCCGCTCTCCCTACCTCTCCCCTCAACCCCGCCAGTCTGCTTCGCTTCGTAAAATTCACTCAGACATTGCTTAATTATTTATTCGGCGCTAAAGCCGGCTGCTCAACCCCCACCCCACTGAGCGGTCCGCCATGATCGTCTGGCTTAGTCTAACTTGCACCTCTGCCTGCCTTTATGCGCCACTCTGACTTGCCGACTCCGGGATAATTAGAGTTCATGATAATCGCTAATCATTGCGCTGCTATGCTCCGGGATTCACCGCATTTCCCCGCCTCACTGCATCTGACCTCGCCTGTCTGTATGTGTTCCTCTGTGTCCGTCTGTTGTCTGTCTGCCTGTATTTCCCTGTCAGCCCAGCTCAAAACTGAGTCCTCCCGGGCTCACTTAACTCAGCCAGCCTTTGGCGCCTCAGGGCAGTCCTGGCACGGTTGAATTGCTGGACAGTTTGGCTGCCCCCCCTTCAGTCTCCTGGCCCGCGCTCAGATTTCTCTGAATTCCTCTACTCTCTGAGTTTCTCGGAATGCTCAAACGGTCTCGGCAAAGTTTGGGGTCTGGGCTGCCGAGCTGTCGGTATCCTCCGCACAATTCGAGTGGAATATTGAATTTTCGAATTCGGCTCTCAAGTTTCTGGGAATCTGACAAAAGAGGCTCTGATGAGTTTTGCCAGCAGCTGCGCAGTCAGGCTGGACCTCCGGCCTTAATTTCCCCCCCCCCCCAACCAGCCTCCTTGTAAGCTGAGCTGCCTTTATTGGCTCAGATTTTAGTCAAACTGAACTGTCCGCTATTCACACATCAGCTGCTCCGCCCTCCTTTGCGCTCAATCCCGGATGCCCGGCTCCGGGCTGCTCATTAATCGAGCCAAAAACGGTTCATTCATTTGTTTGCCGTATAAGGCTGTGCACTTTCCTTATGAGTTGGGCATGCCTCAGGACTATGAGAGGGGTGGTAGCAGTTCGTGCGCGCCAACAGTGCACCGGGCTTGCCTGTCTCAGTTTCTTGTTCGCTCTCTCAGTAGAGTTGGGCAGACTTTTGTTAAGCAAAAAATGACAGGGTTGCAGCTGCTTAGGGATTTGTACCTGTGCGCGTTGCCTGACAAATACTACATGTATGTGTGAGCAAATTGCACTGTCTTTGCTTTGTGTGTCTCCTCTACAGTTACATGAATGTCCGATTGTTTGGCTTTTGTCTGGCTGTGTCCTTGTGTGCCTATGCAACCATGAAAACAGTGTGAGCTGTGTCCTTGTGTGCCTATGCAGCCATGGAAACAGTGTGAGCTGTGTCCTTGTGTGCCTATGCAACCATGAAAACAGTGTGAGCTGTGTCCTTGTGTGCCTATGCAGCCATGGAAACAGTGTGAGCTGTGTCCTTGTGTGCCTATGCAACCATGGAAACAGTGTGAGCTGTGTCCTTGTGTGCCTATGCAGCCATGGAAACAGTGTGAGCTGTGTCCTTGTGTGCCTATGCAACCATGGAAACAGTGTGAGCTGTGTCCTTGTGTGCCTATGCAGCCATGGAAACAGTATGAGCTGTGAGTTGGTTTAGGGTTAGAGCTTGTGAGGGTTAGGATTAAATATCTGTTCAAAACTGCTTTGCAGGCAACATTTCAACTTCGTGTGCACGATGTCAGCGCCATAATTGCATCTTTTCGTTGAAAGATAAATAGGCAAAAGCAACGAGTTGGTAAAAGCCCCCTGATTAGTGCAAGCGCACTGGATCGAGCTGGGCTGCCGGGCGCTGGTCAAGCAGACAGGCACTCATGCGAGTGTTTGTGTTGCGATCGCGTGACCTGTAGTGCCCGGCAGGGCGAGATATCGTATCGTTGCGCTTGTGTAAATGTCAACTCTTTGAGAGGGGAGCCGGCGCAGGTTAATTGCTGCGAGCTGCTGCTCCGCCGTCTCACCTTTCCCTCTTGGTGACAGCAGCCTGCAGAGAGCTGGGGCTCATCAGCTAAGGCTTGGGCTGAGAGCAATGCGCGGCACCTCTAGTGCTGCTGGGGTGAGCTGTGCGTGCCCCGCCCCTCCATTTCCTCACCGTAGCCGAACTCTAAGTGAGCCATGACAGGCAGTGTGCGGCTCAGCAGCTTATAAATAAATCAAATCAGGGCCGGTGTTTCTCCCGTGTCTGGCCGCCTGCCTGTCAGTAGCATTCTATCCTGAGGTATCCCGAACACTGCTCGTCTGTCTGTTGTAGCTTTTTTAATTGCTAGTCTACTCAAACTCAAACTGCTGACGGTCCGTTAATGCTGCAGATTATCGCTGCTCAAATATTCGCCATTTCGTTGGCCAGGAAAATCCTGGGAAACTGCTGCTGCTGCTGCCTCTTCTAGAAGGATCTTAGGGGAGAATAAAGTGAGAGTTCGAACCGCGCCGGATTGGGATGCGTGGGGATTTTTGGGATCCGGCGGCGGCGGGATTTGAGGCCGGCTTATCTGCTGTTATTGCCGGGAGTGAAGACAGAAAATGGAACCGTTAAGAGCCGTGCGGCTGAACTGTGAGAACGGGGGACGGGGCGGAGAGAGATAGGGGAAAGGCACCAGATCCCCTGATCGCCTGCTTTCTCCTGCACTTTTGCTGCAGGATCGCCTCTCCCTCCCCTGCCAAAATCCTCAAGCAAGTTCCGCCTTTTCTCCGCTTCCTTTGCAGCTTCAGCCCTCAGCGGCTGGCGAGTCATGTGAGCTTCTGACAAGCAGCCGGCCCCCTGCACACCCAGCAAGCATGAGCAGTCGCGGCTCAACCAAACAGCCCCAGCAACCGTTGCCAAGGGCGTCAACTCCAATTCCGGGGCGGGTGCAGCCTCTTCTTCGTCTTCATCATTGGCAAATTGTAGTAGAAGCCAACGTAATCAGGTGAGACCGTTACTGCTGTGCTTAAGCCTGTGTTCTGTACAGCTGCCTGTGTCAGTTAGCATCCAGATGTACAGCTGTCTGTGTCAGTTAGCATCCAGATGTACTGCAACTGTCTGTGTCAGTTAGCATCCAGATGTACTGCAACTGTCTGTGTCAGTTAGCATCCAGGTGTACAGCTGTCTGTGTCAGTTAGCATCCACATGTACTGCAACTGTCTGTGTCAGTTAGCATCCAGGTGTACAGCTGTCTGTGTCAGTTAGCATTCAGGTGTACAGCTGTCTGTGTCAGTTAGCATTCAGGTGTACAGCTGTCTGTATCAGTTAGCATCCAGGCGTACAGTTGTCTGTCAGTTGTCATATAGGTGTACAGCTGTCTGTGTCAGCACAACTGTATGTATTAGTGTGCATGCTTACAGTTTCCCGTGCTCTGGTACAAATGTCTGCTTTCTGCCATTAAAGTCTCGGTGCCCCTGTAACTCCTATAGTCACGCAACGCCGACATGTTGTGCAGTTTAAAAAAGGATGTAATTTTAAAAAAATTTCTGGCGATTCGAGAACCTTTTTTGCCTATAGAAATTCTGTAGGCATTGATGCAGGCCTGGCGCTGCCGGTGGAGCACGGCGGAGGGTGGAGGGAGAAGGAGGGAGAGCCGAGTGGAGTGCCCGCCGCCCTGCCCACAGCAGATGGCATCAAGCATCTAGCGGGATGGTTAGCAGGCAATCTCAGGCCTGAGCTGCTGCTGCAGCGGCTCAGCGGCGCCCCATTTCGTGCGTGTAATTATCCCCACCCTTCCCCCTTTTATTTTCCTCATCCCTTAGCTCTCCCGTTTTTCCCTTCCCGCACTCTCCCGAGTCGAGTGGGGGGGGCTCAGGTTTTTTGTGCCGCTCCCGCTGTATTAGTATTAGAGCGGCTGGGCCTGACAGGCAGCCCGGTGGCAGGCGGCTGTGGGGCAGCAAAGCTGAGCTTGGGATCCTGTCCGATCCTCCTCTTCAAGCCTCTCTATTGAAGTCTGCGTGGCTTTCCCCGTGCGCTGCAGGCACGCACTCGTGCACACGCTCACACGGGGTGTACAACCGCCCTGACTGTCTAATCTATATCATCTGTCATCTATCTATGTAACATGCGATTGTCTGAAGGTTTTGTTACGTCGTGTACCATTCCCGACTGCGGCTTTTAAATCTACGTGCATGATACCATCGCGTTGGGGCTATATGTACTTAATTAAACCATGCAATTATCTATGCTCAAGACTATGTCGTTTATGGGACTGTTTCACTTACTGTGGGCCAGAAAACTATAGGATTTTTCGTTTGATTTCTTAAAATAGCCATTTGATTTCGTCCATAGAAGTTGGCAGCGCGGCCATAGAGTCTATGGCAATAAAGTGCGCTGTTTTCCGATTGAATTCATAACTTTGCCACTTCATTTCGTCATACCCAGTAGAAAGACAACAGAAAAGTCAATGCACTTGTCCAGTACAGAAAGAACTGTTAAAAACAGAAAGCTGTGTATTTAAGTCACATGAGGAAGTAGGCAGTTCAACAGTGAAATCAGTTATGTCCGCCAAAGTTAATGCTCGTTCGCTGCAACAAGCTACAAATTTCACATTATCTGCTGCTCATTGATGCACAGGGGCAGAAACCGCATCACATGTCGTTCCCAGGCAAGGCACTTCGCGGCGGAAATTTCCTCTAGTGCAACGTAGCCGCAGCGGAAAAGCACCATGAGTCTCCACTGCGTTAGGTTGATGCCATCAGGCGGATAGCTAAGTTCCTGTTGAAGCTCAGGTGTTGCTAGCTGGCGTTTAAGCGAAGCCTTGAGACAACTGTGTGCCTGCTTCGCGGCGTTAAGAAATGGAGTACACTTCACTATGGAGTACACTGTCTGTTTGTTGATGTTGAGCCATCGCGCTATTTCCGTCACTTTCTCACCCCTGTTCATTGCTTCAATGACAAGATGCCTTCTGTCGTTTCCAATGGACGCGTATGCAGCCATTTTTAGGCATACAAGGAAGGTGACTGTTGCCCAAGAAGAGGACACGTTCATATAGGCTTTTCATTTCTATGAGAGGTTTGGCCATAGATATTCACCCACTGATATCCCAGCCCCCTCTGGCAGTGTTTGAGCCACTCCGCGCGCCAAGTCGAAATGAAGTGGCAAAGTTACGAATTCAATCGGAAAACAGTGCACTTTATTGCTATAGACTCTATGGCCGCGCTGCCAACTTCTATGGACGAAATCAAATGACAATTTTATGAAATCAAACGAAAAACCTATATTTAGAGCACTTAGAAAAAAGTTGCTATGCTCTGCTCTTGTTCTAGTGCTTTAACATTTGTTTAGTAAGCCTTTTTTGGACTCTCTAAACGCTAATAATCAACAATTTCAACAATAAGAAAATAATTTAGTAGAATAGCCCAGCTGGGGGTCGCCATTAAAAACTCAAAAAATCACAAATCTGAAATATCATAACTCAAAAAAATCAAAATAGCAACATCCATTGCAAACTGGAAATGCCACAAACCGGAAATACCACAAACCGGAAATACCACAAAACCGAAATATCACAAGCCCGAAATATCACAAACCCGAAATATCACAAACCCGAAATATCACAAGCCCGAAATATCACAAACCCGAAATATCACAAACCCGAAATATCACAAACCCGAAATACCACAAACCGGAAATACCACAAACCGGAAATACCACAAACCGGAAATACCACAAAACCGAAATATCACAAGCCCGAAATATCACAAACCCGAAATATCACAAACCCGAAATATCACAAGCCCGAAATAACACAAACCCGAAATATCACAAGCCCAAAATATCACAAACCCGAAATATCACAAACCCGAAATACCACAAACCCGAAATACCACAAACCCGAAATATCACAAACCCGAAATACCACAAACCCGAAATATCACAAACCCGAAATATCACAAACCCGAAATATCACAAACCCGAAATATCACAAACCCGAAATATCACAAACCGGAAATATCACAAACCCGAAATACCACAAACCCGAAATATCACAAACCCGAAATATCACAAACCCGAAATACCACAAACCCGAAATATCACAAACCCGAAATACCACAAACCCGAAATATCACAAACCGGAAATATCACAAACCGGAAATACCACAAACCCGAAAATCAAAATACCGTTAGGCGTTGCTAGAACTTTTGAAATAGTGGCTCAAAAACAATAAATGTCCAGGGTTGGAAAAGGAGTTTCTGCTCTCCAGATTTTATATAGATTTCTTTCTAGTTCTCCTTGCTTGGCTCTTCCGGTTCAATCCGGTTGCACTGCAGTGCAGACGCGGTATTGCATACAGTACCTTCCTATTATTTTTCTTTTGCTGGAAGCCAAACTGATCGCTGAGCCAAGGCGGTTTAAAAATAGCCATATATATAATAAGCTGCAGTCGCTGCCGCTTATACTGCTTCACCTACTGCTGGCCGCAATTGCCGGGCTCATTTCTAATCAAACTGAATCAGTGACGCGGGAGTGCGGGAGGCCAAGCGGGAGACGGGGCTGGAGGGCGCAAAGCAAGGTGCCTGTTTGAGTGGTTTTGAGCCCGGACTAAATCGATAAAATGCATAGTTGTATATTTCAATCGGTTATTCAAGCCCCTGGATCGGCAGCTAAGCTGAGCTCCGATTGTTGGCTGTTGCCTGTTTTCAACCCCTCAGCCCCCAGCGAATAAGTGCTGCTATTTGGTCTGCTGCTGACGCCCAGCTGTGACGGCTGCAGTGTGTTTTGTATTGATCTGCGCGTTCAGTCTCAGTAATTGACAGCTGTGTGTGTGTGCTGTGTGTGTGCTGTGTCTGGGGTTGCTGGGAGCGGCTCTCTCCCTGGGTCTCCAATTAATATCGCCTTCTAGATTCTGTCATTCGGTTTTCACTAATGAGGCATCTTCTTTTTGACTTTTGCCCCCCCCCCCTGCACCCGCCCGCTTCTGAGCAACTAATGACTTGGCAGTGCAGCGGGAGGCGAGGGGGGGGGGTTCAGCCCCACCAATATTTCAGTCTGCCTCTCCGCCTTGCTGCTGCACTCATTCTGCCGGCATCTCAGAACTATTGTATTTCCCCCGTATCCGGAGTTGCTCTTGCCTTCATCCTGACTAAGCCGGGGCTGCAACACGTGTTCGAGCATGTCTCCTGGTTTAGGATTGTCATGGCCGTATCTAATGAGCTCTTTTTGAGCACTTTCTGTCCCCTATTCAAGTCTCTTTCCAGCTTCTTCACTCCATCTATGTAATAGTTAAAGTGTGTACCTCAGCGAGTGACTGGCAGGGGGATGCATCAGTGACTCAGCGAGTGACTGGCAGGGGGATGCATCAGTGACTCAGTGAGTGACTGGCAGGGGGATGCATCAGTGACTCAGTGAGTGACTGGCAGGGGGATGCATCAGTGACTCAGCGAGTGACTGGCAGTGGGATGCATCAGTGACTCAGTGAGTGACTGGCAGGGGGATGCATCAGTGACTCAGTGAGTGACTGGCAGGGGGATGCATCAGTGACTCAGTGAGTGACTGGCAGGGGGATGCATCAGTGACTCAGCGAGTGACTGACAGGGGGATGCATCAGTGACTCAGTGAGTGACTGGCAGGGGGATGCATCGGTGACTCAGCGAGTGACTGGCAGGGGGATGCATCGGTGGCTCAGCGAGTGACTGGCAGGGGGATGCATCAGTGACTCAGCGAGTGACTGGCTTCCACACTCCCCAGTAAGATAG
Source organism: Macrostomum lignano (assembly GCA_002269645.1). Lineage (NCBI taxonomy): Eukaryota > Metazoa > Platyhelminthes > Macrostomidae > Macrostomum > Macrostomum lignano. Next base: position 33,171 of record NIVC01001662.1, on the reverse strand, counting down.
AAGATATTTCTTCTGCAGAATAATTCCTGTAATTGGGCAGAAACCCCCATGAAGTTTGGTTGCTAGCCGGCATGTCGCTGAGTCAGCCTGGACTCCTGTCACTCTGGCCGGTGCCTGGTGCTTGGGGCGCCCCGCCGTCTGTCCGAACGGATTGATCAGGGGCGGGCGGGGACGGCCCGGCCATCCATCACGGCCGCAATGCCGGCGTGTTTCGCCAGCGGAGCGTGAGCTGAGAAACCCCGGCTGGTTGTATTTGACATGAAATATTCATCCCGCTGACTGTCCAATGCGTGTCTGCGCTTATTCGATCATGTTTAATCCCTATCGCTCACTCGCTTCCCCCTCCCACCCTCCTTCCAAAGTCGCCGGGCTCAGCTGCGTCCGCAAATGGTGGAGCGGCCAGTCTGGAGGAGCAGCAGCGGCAGCAGCACCCCGAGTTTGCCGTGAGTCAGCTTAGTATTAATGCTGATCTCAGAGGAAGCTGGACTTTTTGTTTTCAAATCCGTAATCGGCTTTGAGACTGAGCTGATTAAGGGAGTGCTTTATGCAGCATCTGGACTTGTGGGAACTGACTCAGATTAGGCAGCTGAGTGATAGACTATTGATAGGACTGGATAGGATAGACTATTGATAGGACTGGATAGGATAGACTATTGATAGGATTGGATAGGATAGACTATTGATAGGACTGGATAGGATAGACTATTGATAGGATTAGATAGGATAGACTATTGATAGAACTGGATAGGATAGACTATTGATAGGACTGGATAGGATAGACTATTAATAGGACTGGATAGGATAGACTATTGATAGGATTGGATAGGATAGACTATTGATAGGATTAGATAGGATAGACTATTGATAGGACTGGATAGGATAGACTATTGATAGGACTGGATAGGATAGACTATTGATAGGATTGGATAGGATAGACTATTGATAGGACTGGATAGGATAGACTATTGATAGGATTGGATAGGATAGACTATTGATAGGACTGGATAGGATAGACTATTGATAGGATTGGATAGGATAGACTATTGATAGGATTGGATAGGATAGACTATTGATAGGACTGGATAGGATAGACTATTGATAGGATTGGATAGGATAGACTATTGATAGAACTGGATAGGATAGACTATTGATAGGACTGGATAGGATAGACTATTGATAGGACTGGATAGGATAGACTATTGATAGGATTGGATAGGATAGACTATTGATGAGATTGGATAGGATAGACTATTGATAGGACTGGATAGGATAGACTATTGATAGGACTGGATAGGATAGACTATTGATAGGATTGGATAGGATAGACTATTGATAGGATTAGATAGGATAGACTATTAATAGGACTGGATAGGATAGACTATTGATAGGACTGGATAGGATAGACTATTGATGAGATTGGATAGGATAGACTATTGATGAGATTGGATAGGATAGACTATTGATAGGATTGGATAGGATAGACTATTGATAGGATTGGATAGGATAGACTATTGATAGGATTGGATAGGATAGACTATTGATAGGACTGGATAGGATAGGCTATTGATGAGATTGGATAGGATAGACTATTGATAGGACTGGATAGGATAGACTATTGATAGGATTAGATAAGATAGACTATTGATAGGATTGGATAGGATAGACTATTGATAGGATTGGATAGGATAGACTATTGATAGGACTGGATAGGATAGACTATTGATGAGATTGGATAGGATAGACTATTGATGAGATTGGATAGGATAGACTATTGATGAGATTGGATAGGATAGACTATTGATAGAACTGGATAGGATAGACTATTGATAGGACTGGATAGGATAGACTATTGATAGGACTGGATAGGATAGACTATTGATAGGACTGGATAGAATAAGGTAGGAGACAACTGATAGGATACATTAGACTATTTGTAGGATAGACAATTGATAGAATAACATAGGACAGAATATATTGATAGGATAGAGTACAAATGAATACTGAAATTCTAACACTCAGTACCAAACTGTACTCGCACTGCTCTGTTGCTTAGGAAGGCAGCAATTCTTGTGCTCATGCATCCGTTGCTCTCTGATTTGCAGAACGGCGACAACTATTTCTCACCGCATCAGATGAAAGGTGAGAATTTGATGTTGTTAGCCGCTATGTGTTGTACATCAGTCAATATGCTAGCATTGCTACTAAAGTAGTGCAGTTGGGGCGCGTTAATCGCGGCGGTCCCGCTGGGGCTTCCCGTCAGAAGTCGCTCTCTGCCCTCGCCCTGCACCTCCGGTCTATTTATTCCTGAAAATTCATTCCCACGCAGGATTTTAGTTTCAATCTCATGGTCTCCTGTATTCCGTACACCATAATTCTCCCAATTGCATTTCATCTTTATCCTCTCCGCCTGTGCGATCCCGAATCCCCGCCTGACATCCTCCTGCCTTGGTTGCAATTGGCTTCATCACTTTTGGCTTCTCAATGAGACTTGCCGGACCTGCTGAACTGGTTTCTGTTAATCAAAGGGGAGCACAGCGATGCGAATTCAAAATTTCTGCCAGGCATTTCTGCTTTTCTCCCAATCGGTTCATTCACTAATTATGAAATCTGAGCATCCGTCACAGTTTCTTCGTTGTTCCAGAATTTACTAGAATTCTTGTAGACGGCTGCTCAATCTTACATTTCCCAGCCTCCATAATTTTTAATCTCTCCTATCCCCAAACTCCCCAATCCCTTATGTCCACAATCCCCAATCTCCCTAATCTCCCCAATCCCCAATCTCCTCAATCCCCAATCTCCCCAATCCCCAATCTCCCCAATCCCCAATCTTCCCAATCCCCAATCTCCCCAATCCCCAATCTTCACAATCCCCAATCTTCACAATCCCCAATCTTCCCAATCCCCAATCTTCACAATCCCCAATCTTCCCAATCCCCAATCTTCCCAATCCCCAAACTTCACAATCCCCAAACTTGACAATCTCCAATCTTCACAATCCCTAATCTTCACAATCCCCAATCTTCACAATCCCCAATCTTCCCAATCCCCAATCTTCCCAATCCCCAAACTTCACAATCCCCAAACTTGACAATCTCCAATCTTCACAATCCCTAATCTTCACAATCCCCAATCTTCACAATCCCCAATCTCCCCAATCCCCAATCTTCCCAATCCCCAAACTTCACAATCCCCAAACTTGACAATCCCCAATCTTCACAATCCCCAATCTTCCAAATCCCCAATCTTCACAATCCCCAATCTTCACAATCCCCAATCTTCACAATCCCCAATCTTCACAATCCCCAATCTTCACAATCCCCAATCTTCCCAATCCCCAATCTTCCCAATCCCCAAACTTCACAATCCCCAAACTTGACAATCCCCAATCTTCACAATCCCCAATCTTCCCAATCCCCAATCTTCACAATCCCCAATCTTCACAATCCCCAATTTTCACAATCCCCAATCTTCCCAATCCCCAATCTTCACAATCCCCAATCTTCACAATCCCCAATCTTCACAATCCCCAATCTTCACAATCCCCAATCTTCCCAATCCCCAATCTTCACAATCCCCAATCTTCCCAATCCCCAATCTTCACAATCCCCAAACTTCACAATCCCCAAACTTCACAATCCCCAATCTTCACAATCCCCAATCTTCACAATCCCCAATCTTCACAATCCCCAATCTTCACAATCCCTAAAGTCCTCAAGCCCGAGAGTTCGTCAACTCCAAACTCAAAAGCTTTCCCCAAGCAGAAAACTTTTCGAGTGCCGGAAGGCTCGTCAGAATATTTTAGTCCCCGGGATAAATTCAGAGTTTTCCTCATCCTAGCTTTTTCTTTGCATTCTCCATTCTATGCGCCGCAGTCTCGAGTGGACTCCGGCCGCCGTGCTCACGCGGTGAAGTGGGTCGGTGGGGGGGGGGGGTTGGCGGGAATATGCGAGAGTTTTGCGAGAGATTTCCCCATTTCTCCCCCTTCCTCTCCTTTGAATTCGGCCAAAATGATCCGGGCCGCATCGATCCCGCCATTGATCCGGCCCGGGGTCCCGCCGCCCCCCGCTCCTTTCCCCTGCCGCACTTCAGCCGCCCGCTGTTAATCAAACTCCCAGCTCCCCCCGATCGACTCCTCAATTTCTCAGCCTGTTTTCTCCCGTGTTTCTCCCTGCTGCGGGTCGAAGTTCCCTTCCGCTGGGGCTGCCCACTCGGTTGCTGGGCAGGAACAAGCCAGCTATTTGAGCAGAAAGTTGTTGATATAGGGGGGCGGCTGTTTGCGGAGGCGCTGCTGCCAATCTGCTCAGAATCGATGCCTCGCCTCTACTGCAAGTAGCAGCTAGCGGGCATGAATTGGATTGCCTAGAAATTGTCAATGCCTTCTTGGTTTATGGGGGTTGGCCGGCCTTCTCAAACAGACAGCATTGGCTGGCAGGGCTTAGGGGAGGGGGTGGAGCACGTTGCCAGTCTCTTGTTGCCAAGGCCACGGGCCAAGTGAATCCCCGCCAACCCCACTGCCGACGGTTAAATCCCATTCAGAGGGGAGCTGCTCGGTCTGCGCTCCCCCTTGTTATCCTTTGCCCCAGCAAACGGCTGTGCACAGTTGTGACAGGCTGGGCCCAGCAGCAGCAGTCAGCAGGCCGAACCCGGTGGCCAAGCAGAGCCGATTGAAAGGCGCGAAGCCCGAACCGGAAGCGGCGGCAGCGGCAGCGGCGCCATGGCGGAATCGGCGGAGACCAACGGAAATTCGGGGCAACCCAGCGATCGGGGTAACCCACAGATAAATCATAAGTGTCTGTGCTGAGGGGTAGATAAATCATAAGTGTCTGCGCTGAGGGGTAACCCACAGATAAATCATAAGTGTCTGCGCTGAGGGGTAACCCATAGATAAATCATAAGTGTCTGCGCTGAGGGGTAACCCACAGATAAATCATAAGTGTCTGCGCTGAGGGGTAACCCACAGATAAATCATAAGTGTCTGCGCTGAGGGGTAACCCACAGATAAATCATAAGTGTCTGCGCTGAGGGGTAACCCACAGATAAATCATAAGTGTCTGCGCTGAGGGGTAACCCATAGATAAGCCATAAGTGTCTGTGCTGAGGGGTAGATAAATCATAAGTGTCTGTGCTGAGGGGTAGATAAACCATAAGTGTCTGTGCTGAGGGGTAACCTATAGATAAGCCATAAGTGTCTGTGCTGAGGGGTAACCCATAGATAAACCATAAGTGTCTGTGCTGAGGGGTAACCCACAGATAAATCATAAGTGTCTGTGCTGAGGGGTAACCCATAGATAAATCATAAGTGTCTGTGCTGAGGGGTAACCCATAGATAAATCATAAGTGTCTGTGCTGAGGGGTAACCCATAGATAAATCATAAGTGTCTGTGCTGAGGGGTAACCCATAGATAAACCATGTGTCTGTGCTGAGGGGTAACCCATAGATAAACCATAAGTGTCTGTGCTAACTGAATTCTCATTTCCGAGTGTCTGACAACAAACTTCTCAAAAACTCAAGGGGCTTTGATGGCGATTTGTACAGCAGTCGGGGTTTTGCCTCTCGATGGAATTTGACACCCTGCAGACCAGGTCTCCCATCACTTTTTGTGTTCCCAGCTCATTTCAATTCCCCAAGGGAAGAGTTGGTTCCACCTTTCTGCTCAGGGAATTAATTCCACCACACCCCCGCCCCGAGCCTGCTGGATTAAATGGCGAATTTTTTCATTTTGACTTTTTTAAGCCGCTTTCTCTTAGTAGAGGAGCTGCGCGTTGCTGGGGCTACGCAGCGGAGAGTGGGCTGCTGGGCATGGGGAGAGACCAATATCCTGCGGGGAAAATTCTCCTCTTTCTTTTTCCCTCCGCCTTGGTTGGCGCAGCCGCGGCCCCCTCGGGCTTTAATCGGCTCTCCGGCCCGCCGCTATTTAGCTGCCCCAGTTTGCTGGCCGCAGCTCTCCCAAGTGGTTTGAGAACTTTGCAGAGAATAAAAGAGGGACGCAGACTGGAGTGGGCCGGGATAGAGACGGGGAATATGACTGGTAAGAGTGGGATTAGAGAGACAGACAGCTGCTCAAGGGATTTAGGAGTTCAGCGAGAGGCCTGCAGCCGGGCCGCGCTGGTGCCAGCGCACTTGCGCCCGAGTTTGAGCCCGCAGTGGCGAGAGCGACTCCGCATCTGCCTTGGCACTGCTTGCTTCTTGTTCTTTGGTGATGGGAGCTATTTTTGCCCTCGCTGGGAACCTGCCCGGCAGAGCGCCGCGGGGTGGGCGGGTGTCCGGTGTAGTGGCTTGATGCTAAAGACAGGGGGTTCCGCCTCCCAACCCAGCAGCAACACAACACTGTCTGCTCCCTGGCGAACTCAGCGCATCGATTCCCTGCTTGTCCTCTCCTCCCTCCTCGCTGCTTCCGTCCTTCCCTTTCTCCATCGTCTCTTCTTTCCCCTTTCCCTCCTAAAGTGTACTTTTGATTTGCTCCCTCCGCTGCTCTCTTTCTTAGCTTTCTTCTGCATCAGCTTCTGCCGCTGCTCGTGTTATCTGTTCTGCTTTTGGGTTATTTTGGGCATTTTGATTTCTCTGCCTCGGTTCTTGTTTTGTATTGGCTTTTTTAACTAGCCCGAAACGCTGGGTATGAAGGAGATTTCAACAAGGGTAAGAGAACCTGCCGTAGACTCTACGTAGAGGAAAGTATCGCAGAAGCTGGAGGTTGGCACCGGAGCTGGAAGGGTCCCAAAAGCTACGGGGGGGGGGTCGAAAAAGCTGAATGGGGTCACTGAAGTTAAAGGGAACCGCTGAAGTTGCGGTCACCCAAGCTGCGGGAGGGTCACACCAGCTGCAGGGGGGTCACACCAGATGCAGGGGGTCACACCAGCTGCAGAAGGGTCACGCCAGCTGCAAGTGGGTCACACCAACTGCAGGGGGTCACACCAACTGCAGGGGAGTCACACCAGCTGCAGGAGGGTCACACCAGCTGCAGGGGGTCACACTAGCTGCAGGGGGATCACACCAACTTCAGGGGGGGCACACCAACTGCAGGGGGGTCACACCAGCTGCAGGAGGGTCACACCAACTGCAGGGGGGTCACACCAGCTGCAGGAGGGTCACACCAGCTGCAGGGGGTCACACCAGCTGCAGGGGGTCACACTAGCTGCAGGGGGATCACACCAACTTCAGGGGGGGCACACCAACTGCAGGGGAGTCACACCAGCTGCAGGGGGTCACACCAGCTGCAGGGGGATCACACCAACTTCAGGGGGGCACACCAACTGCAGGGGAGTCACACCAGCTGCAGGAGGGTCACACTAGCTGCAGGGGGATCACACCAACTTCAGGGGGGCACACCAACTGCAGGGGGGTCACACCAGCTGCAGGGGGTCACACCAACTTCAGGGGGTCACACCAGTTGCAGGGGGTCACGCCAGCTGCAAGTGGGTCACACCAACTGCAGGGGGTCACACCAACTGCAGGAGGGTCACACCAACTGCAGGGGGGTCACACTAGCTGCAGGGGGTCACACTAGCTGCAGGGGGATCACACCAACTTCAGGGGGGGGCACACCAACTGCAGGGGGGTCACACCAGCTGCAGGAGGGTCACACCAACTGCAGGGGGGTCACACCAACTGCAGGGGGGTCACCAGCTGCAGGGAGTCACACCAACTTCAGGGGGTCACACCAGTTGCAGGGGGTCACACCAACTGCAGGGGGGTCACACCAGCTGCAGGAGGGTCACGCCAGCTGCAGGGGGTCACACCAACTTCAGGGGGTCACACCAGTTGCAGGGGGTCACACCAACTGCAGGGGGGTCACACCAGCTGCAGGAGGGTCACACCAGCTGCAGGGGGATCACACCAACTTCAGGGGGGGCACACCAACTGCAGGGGGGTCACACCAGCTGCAGGGGGTCACACCAACTTCAGGGGGTCACACCAGTTGCAGGGGGTCACACCAACTGCAGGGGAGTCACACCAGCTGCAGGAGGGTCACACCAGCTGCAGGAGGGTCACACCAGCTGCAGGAGGGTCACACCAGCTGCAGGAGGGTCACACCAGCTGCAGGAGGGTCACACCAGCTGCAGGGGGTCACACTAGCTGCAGGAGGGTCACACCAGTTGCAGGGGGTCACACCAACTGCAGGGGGGTCACACCAGCTGCAGGAGGGTCACACCAGCTGCAGGGGGATCACACCAACTTCAGGGGGGGGGGCACACCAACTGCAGGGGGGTCACACCAGCTGCAGGGGGTCACACCAACTTCAGGGGGTCACACCAGTTGCAGGGGGTCACACCAACTGCAGGGGAGTCACACCAGCTGCAGGAGGGTCACACCAGCTGCAGGGGGTCACACTAGCTGCAGGGGGATCACACCAACTTCAGGGGGGCACACCAGCTGCAGGGGGGTCACAACAGCCGCAGAGAAGATCTACAGAGCGAGATTCAGCGGCCAATGCATAGCTGGGCCTGCAGCCCATATCCAGGATGCGCCCCGCCCCAGGACAGACTGAAGAGGTGTGTTTTTTCGACCGCATCCCGATTAGGGCGAATTCGGCGGCGCAGCTCTGAGGTGGGGGATCGCCTCGGCGGATTGCTGGGCCGCTCGGGCGTGGCAAATTTGATGACAAAATCAATTTCCCCAGAAATGTCCCAGAGAGCACTTGAGTCCTCGGCTTGGATCGAGCCGGAGCAGGGAGGGGGGAGTGAAGAGGGAGTAGGCGAGCGGTAAAGAAGATGGAGGTGCGGAAGCTGGGAACGGCTTGAAAAAGAGTCCCAGAGGCTGGGGAGGCATTGGGTGATATTTTTGTGATTTCTTGGCCACTCGCCGCGCGAATCTATTTCTGTATGTCTCTCGTCCGCATCCGTTTGCGCCAAGAGAGAGAAGTCGCCCGCTGCCTTAAGAGGCGGCAGGACACGATTTTTCACGGCCCATTCCGCTGGGTCTCTCTTCTCTGCTGGCCTCGCTTAATGATCCGTCTGCGGCTTCTCCTGGGATTATCATATTCGATTTTTCTCCCGCCCCCCCCCGCCGGCCCTTAATCAGGGCTGTCCTGATGGCTAACTTGTCGATTTCTGCTTGGAGCGGATAAGGGAGGAGAGAGCGGATAAGAGAGAAGAGAGCGGATAAGGGAGGAGAGAGCGGATGAGAGAAGAGAGTGGATAAGGGAGGAGAGAGCGGATTAGAGAGGCGAGAGCGGATAAGGGAGGAGAGAGCGGATAAGAGATTAGAGAGCGGATAAGGGAGGAGGGAGCGGATAAGGGAGGAGGGAGCGGATAAGGGAGGAGGGAGCGGATAAGGGAGGAGACAGCGGATAAGTGAGGAGAGAGCGGATAAGGGAGGAGAGAGCGGATAAGGGAGGAGAGAGCGGATAAGGGAGGAGAGAGCGGATAAAAGAGGAGAGAGCGGATAAGGGAGGAGAGAGCGGATAAGGGAGGAGGGAGCGGATAAGGGAGGAGGGAGCGGATAAGGGAGGAGGGAGCGGATAAGGGAGGAGGGAGCGGATAAGGGAGGAGGGAGCGGATAAAGGGAGCGACGAATGCGTATCAAAAAACAGAAAGAGGCAGATGCTGATGGAAATGGGCGCTGCTAACCGGGCCTTCCCGCCTTTCAACTTTGCTTTTCGCGCAGCCCTGAAGGAGGCCTTCAACTTTTTCGACATCGACCACGACGGCCGAATCACGGCTGGCGAGCTGCACAAGGTGCTGAAATTCCTCGGCACAAAGGTCACGGAGAACGAGGTCAAGATGATGATTGCGGATGTTGACAGCGATGGTGAGTTTGCGGGGTAAAGCTCGGGCTTCAGTTTGCTGCTGTGTGTTGCTAAGCTGCTCCTCCTCCGCCCCTGTCTTAGGCAATGGCACAGTCGAGTTCAACGAGTTCCTCAAAATGATGAAGAAATACTACAGGAAGAATGCTCACTGCCACACCGAGGATGCCGACATGTGGGAGGCCTTCAAGGTGAGTCGCAACCTTCCAGCTGGTACAATGTCACTGACCTACTCCTGCCAGCTGGTACAATGTCACTGACCTACTCCTGTCACCGACCTATTCTTGTCACTGACCTACTCCTTTTACTGACCCACTCTTGTCACTGACCTACTCCTGTCACTGACCTACTCTTGTCACTGACCTACTCTTGTCACTGACCTATTCTTGTCACTGACCTACTCCTTTTACTGACCTACTCCTGTCACTGACCTACTCCTGTCACCCACTCGCACCTGTCACTGACCCATACTCACCCTGAATATGCATTCATAGTTACTTATGAAGAACTACGAATATTAAGGAATCAATGACCCGCAGGCCTTCGACCATAACGGCGACAACTACATAGACTTTGCCGAGATCAAGAAGACTATGCACTTCCTAGGCGAAGAGGTCTCGGACGAGGACGTCCAGTCCATGATTAACGAGGCCGATGCTGACAACGATGGCCGGATCAACTTTGAGGGTGAGTAAGAAGTTTGGGTGGAGTTAAAAGAGAGATAAGAGAGGAGAGAGCGCATAAAAGAGCAGAGAGCGGATAAGAGAGGAAAGAGCGGATAAGGGAGGAGAGCGGATAAGTGAGGAGAGAGCGGATAAGAGAGGAAAGAGCGGATAAGGGAGGAGAGCGGATAAGTGAGGAGAGAGCGGATAAGGGAGGAGAGAGCGGATAAGGGGAGAGAGTGAATAAGAGAGCGGATAAGTGAGGAGAGAGTGGATAAGGTAGGACAGAGCGGGTAAGGGAGGAGAGAGCGGATTCGATGATGGAGAGAGCGGATTCGATGATGGAGAGAGCGGATTCGATGAAGGAGAGAGTGGATTCGATGATGGAGAGAGCGGATTCGATGATGGAGAGAGCGGATTCGATGATGGAGGGAGCGGATTCGATGATGGAGAGAGCGGATTCGATGAAGGAGAGAGTGGATTCGATGAAGGAGAGAGTGGATTCGATGATGGAGAGAGCGGATTCGATGATGGAGGGAGCGGATTCGATGATGGAGAGAGCGGATTAGATTATGGAGAGAGCGGATTCGATGATGGAGAGAGCGGATTCGATGATGGAGAGAGCGGATTCGATGATGGAGAGAGCGGATTCGATGATGGAGAGAGCGGATTCGATGATGGAGAGAGCGGATTCGATGTAGGAGAGAGTGGATTCGATGAAGGAGAGAGTGGATTCGATGATGGAGAGAGCGGATTCGATGATGGAGAGAGCGGATTCGATGATGGAGAGAGCGGATTCGATGATGGAGAGAGCGGGTTCGATGATGGAGAGAGCGGATTCGATGATGTAGAGAGCGGATTCGATGATGGAGAGAGCGGATTCGATGATGGAGAGAGCGGATTCGATGATGGAGAGCAATAGGTAAAAAGTTCCAAACCAAAAAGATGGCAGTTTCCATTCCTGCTGCTGACCGAATTTCTCAAGCGCTCTCGATTGCTCACAAAATGCGGTGGGAAATGACTGAAAGTCATAGGAGAGCAGATGGAGAACTTCTTCACAACCCGTCTCCACCCTGCCTGCCGCTTTCAGAGTTCAAGAAGATGATGCTGGTAATGCAGCAACGGGGCGAGAACCACTGCTAAGCCAACAGTCCCCCCTCCTCTCCTGATCCCCAGCAATGAATCTGTGCTCCCTCCGCTGTCTCCTCGGCCTCGGGCCTTGAGCAGATTTTCACCTCATTTTGGCCTGTTGCGCCCGTAGACCCCACCGGCTCCCCCAGTCCCTGATTAGGTACGAATTAATTAACGCAATCTGCGGTGTCTCTGGCCGTCCTTCAGCAGCTCCACTTCCCCGCTCCCTTCATCGCGGCCTTCTCGCGGCCGCCCCGTGTTAATTTCCTCTCTGTGCACTTATAGCAAATCTGGATCGCATTGCAATATTGCGTATATTCCTGTCTTTGTGTTTTTTCTCTCTCCTTTTTACTCTCTAATTAATCTACTGTTAGTAGCAATTGATGCTAATCACCGTTTCCTAATACTTCGGCAATCATTCTGACTCATTTATTTTATGGCTGCTGCCGCAATCCGTGTAATAATAATTATTTTTCCACGTGCAATTATGGACGAAGTATTTTAATTAAACACCTGGCTGATTTTAATTGGCTGGAATTGGCTCTGTACATTGAGAAACCCATTGGAAAGGCTTCCGCGTACATAGCGGTGCCCTTCAAAATCTGGCCTTGTCCTCCAGTGTACATCGAGCAACATGTACTTTTCCTCCCCCAGCCCCCATTAATTATGAATCTCAATCAGTTTGGCCAGGCGTTTATTGAGCCAATCGTCCAGCTTTGCGGACAGAATTTTCATTATTAAAAATTATAAACTTTTCTATTCCTCCTACTAAAAAACGGGTAGTCTTCTACACTACTCGCAGTAGCTTGCGCCATCTGTTTATATTTATACAAAAAGATTGTAAAATTTATTCAGCATATTTTGGGTGTCCCCTGCCCCCCCCCACCCCCTAGACCTCACAGAGATATTTTCTGGACTTAAATTCCATTAGAATTTGTACTACTTATTTTCTTGATAAATCATTCTTCTTTTTTCATGCATTGAATTGTCTTCATCTGCAGTCTCGGCACACATGTGGATTTTCGGCTTTTCATTCCTCTTCTAGCCATTCTGCCCTTTTGTTGCGGGGCAACCATTCAACTACAAAATTAATAATGTAATCACAAATGATTACATTAGCGGCAACCTGTAAATACGGTCTCCTATCTGTTTTATACTATCTTTCTCCTATATAAGTGGACTGTTTGGCCCAGCCGCCTGCTCTCCCCAATATTTTCTGTCCCTGCACGCTAATTATCATAATTATTCATAGCGATTCGATAATAACTCCATTACAATAGCAGATATTTAATATTCCTGTTTTACTGTACCGCCTGCTACTCTCTAGTTACCGATTTCCGCGCACCTGCCTGCGGCTCTGCTTTTCTACTGTTCATCTCAGCTGTTGTATTTATTTTTCCATTGTCTGAATTTCACAAATCGCTGTTTTTTCGCTCTGTTGGTTCAGATTTTGTGTCTATTTTTCCATCTCTTCTCTCTGTCTCTGCGCACAGCCAGCCGCTGTCCTTTGTTTCCTCTGCAACTCTGCTCGACTACTCTCGTCTGCTGCCAAGCCAGTAGTATGAGAGAGTTGTTTCAAACCTCGCATAATTTTATTCATTAGGCAATAATCTTGACCCCCAATATATGAGGGCATTGCGCTAGCAACTCCGTTTTATTTTCTGCGGAATAATGTCCTGCGAGCGCTAACTTCTGATCGGGAGCCTCTCTTTTTATTTTTTCTTTCTATAATTTGCGATGCAGTACAACTGAAGCTGCTCGGCATGCCTGGCTGCAGCAGCTGCATGCAGTGTCGATTTTGCAACATACACCGATTAGCGAATGGGTGCGCGTTTGGCAAAGTATTTTCTAACTCTGTCACCATTGCAATTGCCGCCTTTGAGAGATCGGTCTTCGATCTTTTTTGTTCTCTATTTACATTTGTGCAGTCAATTCGTCTCCCCAACCCTCTCCACTGTGTGTGGTGCAGGAGAACTCGTCTCTCCAAGCCCCACACCGTGTGTACATTAGTGCAGGAAAACTCGTTTCTCCAACCCCCCACACTCCGTGTACATTGGTGCAGGAAAACTCGTTTCTCCAACCCCCCACACCGTTGTACATTGGTGCAGGAAAACTCGTTTCTCCAACCCCCACCACACCCTCTGTACATTGGTGCAGGGAACTCGTTTCTCCAACCCCCAAACTCTGTACATTGGTGCAGGAAAACTCGTTTCTCCAACCCCCACCCTCTGTAGATTGGTGCAGGAAAACTCATCTCTTTAACCACCCACTGTGTGTACATTGGTGCAGGAAAACTCGTTTCTCCAACCCCCACCACACCCTCTGTACATTGGTGCAGGGAACTCGTTTCTCCATCCCCACACCCTCTGTACATTGGTGCAGGGAACTCGTTTCTCCATCCCCACACCCTCTGTACATTGATGCAGGGAACTCGTTTCAGGGAACTCGTTTCTCCATCCCCACACCCTCTGTACATTGGTGCAGGAAAACTCTTCTCTCCAACCACCCACTGTGTGTACATCGGTGCAGGAAAAGTGATCACCCCAGAGCCTCCTCTGCATGCACACTGGTGCAGGAAAAGTTGTTATTCTTTCATCAACCAGTCGAAGAAGACAATGCGATGCAGCGTATGAGTTGTGTACAACTAAACAACAAAATCAAGAACACAGAAAGATGCAATCCAGTCCTCCTCAATTGAATGCCACGGATACGACAGCAAGGAAATAATAAGTAGTGTTTGAACATATAATGTTGGAGTTCAATATTATCATTTTTAAGTACTGAGCTATTCGTGGGTAGTTAATTACTCGCAGTTGTTAAATAAAGCTTCAATTACTTTCAAAAATTAACTAATTAAAATTCCTATGCACACTATAACTGTCTACGCTATGCGCGAGGTTGCTCGCAGTAGTCGAAATGATTAAAAATTGAATAGTGAAGATGGCGCTCTGGCTTGCTCATGAGTAGTATCTTGTACGTATCGTTAAAGTGTTCACGTAAAGCAATTTATCGTACAATAATAATCGCGTGCGGTCGGTTAAAATATTGTCTCACTGCTAAAATCATAATCTATGTCTCCGTGCTACGGCATTGCTCATCGAGATGGGCAGGTCCGAGTCCGAGTCAGGCCGGGTCAGGTCAGGTCAAGCCAGGTGAAATCACCTGTACTGCGGAAATTGAGTGCTGCCAGTGGCGGGCACGGGGCCGGGTTCGCATTTCTCCCACTCCACTGGGAACTGCTGGTCCGCCTCGGCGGAGAAAGCGTTTCCGCCGGACAGCACCGGCGGCGGCGGCACCGGCGGCGGCACCTTGTTGTCGATGTTGTGCGTCTGGTACTGGGCGGGCTTCTGGCCCCCCATCACCAGGCCCTGCGGGTTTTTGCTGGCTGTGTACATAGGGGAGAACCACCCCACTCCAGCCCTGCTGCCTGTGTACATTGGGGACAACCACCCCAGCCCTGCTGCCTGTGTACATTGGGGAGAACCACCCCAGCCCTGCCGGCTGTGTACATTGGGGAGAACCACCCCACCCCAGCCCTGCTGCCTGTGTACATTGGGGAGAACCACCCCAGCCCTGCCGGCTGTGTACATTGGGGAGAACCACCCCAGCCCTGCCGGCTGTGTAGATAGGGGAGAACCACCCCAGCCCTGCTGGCTGCGTACATTGGGGAGAACCACCCCAGCCCTGCCGGCTGTGTACATTGGGGAGAACCACCCCAGCCCTGCCGGCTGTGTACATTGGGGAGAACCACCCCACCCTGCCGGCTGTGTACATTGGGGAGAACCACCCCAGCCCTGCCGGCTGTGTACATTGGGGAGAACCACCCCAGCCCTGCCGGCTGTGTACATTGGGGAGAACCACCCCAGCCCTGCCGGCTGCGTACATTGGGGAGAACCACCCCAGCCCTGCTGTGTACTTGCGTACATTGGGGAGAACCACCCCAGCCCTGCCGGCTGTGTACATTGGGGAGAACCACCCCAGCCCTGCAGTGCCTGTGTACTTGGCTGTGTACATTGGGGAGAACCACCCCAGCCCTGCTAGCTGTGTACTTTGGGGAGAACCACCCCAGCCCTGCTGGCTGTGTACATTGGGGAGAACCACCCCACCCCAGCCCTGCTGCCTGTGTACATTGGGGAGAACCACCCCAGCCCTGCCGGCTGTGTACATTGGGGAGAACCACCCCAGCGAAAGTCCATGTCGGAGGGAAAATCCCTACTGTAAATCCCTAATTTTGTCACGATGTGCCGCTGATGAAAGGCGTTTTAAAATTGTCTTACGCGATCCTCCATGCGTGCCGGCGGGTCCCTGAGGAAGTAGTGCAGCGGGGCGTAGATGAATGCGATGATGGCGATGGACCACATCATCCAGCGGAACCCCATCATCTTGACGATGCTGCCGCTCAGAGCCGGGCCTGGTGATTCGTTTAAGACGCGGTTTCAAGGCTTTTGTACGGCACAGAACTACCATCAGATGAGTCTTTCCCTCAATTACTTGCTCCATCAACTACACTTCTCCACCCATCACCTCACTCCACCACCGCCCCAAGGACCACTAGTAGTCCAGGAGTCCTTGCATCCACCCCAATCCGATGCTCCTTCACCCCTCTTGCGCAAACACCAGAGTTCTCGCGCCCTCCCGTTCTCTCCGCTCCGTACGCACCGACCGCAAAGCCGAGGCAGAAGGCGATGTCGGCGATCGCGTAGACGCTGCCATAGACGGAGACGTGGCGCAGGTCGACCAGGTAGCCCATGAGCGGCATCATTGAGGAGTCCACCATGCCGATGGCGAAGCCCAGGCCGAAGTTTGGCACCACCAAGTGGCCCAAGGAATTAGCGAACGGGATCTGGGCAGTGACAATAATGGATTAGTATGCTCAAAATGCTGGCCAAATTCGCAAAAAACAACATTACGAGCGTATTTTTGGCTACCTACGCTCGTAAAAGGAATTCAATGCACTCACAATTATTAAGCAGACGCCCATGATGACCATGCCGAGACCGGCGCTCAGCCATCTGAAATAGAGGTTGGATCAGGCTGGGCGGAGTGAGGTGGCTGTGCGGAGTGAGGTGGCTGTGCGGAGTGAGGTGGCTGTGCGGAGTGGGGTGGCTGTGCGGAGTGAGGTGGCTGTGCGGAGTGAGGTGGCTGTGCGGAGTGAGGTGGCTGTGCGGAGTGAGGTGGCTGTGCGGAGTGAGGTGGCTGTGCGGAGTGAGGTGGCTGTGCGGAGTGAGGTGGCTGTGCGGAGTGAGGTGCGGACATATTTCATGCAGCTTCAACCCCAGTTGGTTCCATAGTTAGGGCCGCGAGGACGCAAGTAGTCCTGCCCATTCCGCTGTTTTCGTCTACAAGCTCCAAGTCGAACTCGATTGCATTGGCCCGAGAAAGAGTCGCGCCCTCACCTGCCAATCCGGAAGGCGAGCGCGCCAAACAGGTTGGTGCCGATCAGGTAGGAGATGGAGCACGGCAAGAAGGCGACCCCCTGCTCCCACTTCTGCGCCCGCATGGTGTCCTTCATCCAGATAGGCAATGACGGCTCCAGCATGGCGATGCCCATGTTGCCGAAGGTGATGCTGCCGGCGGCCAGCAGGATGTAGGGGTCGCGCAGCAAGTTTTTCAGCGGGGCGCCTTCTTGCGCCTCGCGCCGGACTCCGGGCTTCAGCACCAGCAGTTGCAGCACTACGAAAGTTCAAAAAAGGGTGTTGAAATGGTTAAGTTGCTTCCTATAAAATCTGCATCGCCCTACTAACAGTCCGGCTAGTCAGTAGTGCAATCTGCGCATGACTCACCGCCGTCCAGCAGAGCGAGGCCGGCCAGCAGCAGGAAGGCGGCCTCCTTGCTGACGAACTGGTACATCAGGCCGCCGAATGGAGGCCCGACTGGCGGAGCGGGGCGGAGGGCGGAGGTTTGAGTGGTTGGGGATGCTGGCTGGCAGCGGCAGTCCAATGCAAATTCTGAGAGCTCAGAGACACAACAGCGAATCTAATGGCGTCTATAGAAAAACTAAATATGACTAGCGCTTGTTTTTAGTAAGAAAATGTTATTGAAGCCGAATTTAAGCCTCGAAAATTGGTCGAAATTTGCTTTACATTATTGATGCTCTTGCTACTGGAAATTATCAAACGCATAGACAGGGCTTGGAGCGAATCTCTGCCGCTCAAGGGGTGCGCTTGCAGTTAGTGCGAAATTGGCAGCTCTATATGCTAGAGTCAGCACGAGTAGTCAGATAAATGCGCTGCTTATCTATCTATCTATCTATCTATCTATCTATCTATCTATCTATCTATCTATCTATCTATCTATCTATCTATCTATCTATCTATCTATCTATCTATCCATCTATCTATCTATCTATCTATCTATCTATCTATCTATCTATCTATCATCTATCTATCTATCTATCTATCTATCTATCTATCTATCTATCTATCTATCTATCTATCTATCTATCTATCTATCTATCTATCTATCTATCTATCTATCTATCTATCTATCTATCTATCTATCTATCTATCTATCTATCTATCTATCTATCTATCTATCTATCTATCTATCTATCTATCTATCATCTATCTATCTATCTATCTATCTATCTATCAATCTCACCCAGCACTCCCATGGCGAGCCCGCCCAGAGCCAGGCTCATGGCCTGGCCCCTCTCCTTGTCGTCCGGGTACTGAGTGGCCAGCATGCCCAGTCCTGGTGAGGGTTTGATGGTCGTGTCAGGAAAAAGCCTCTTGAGTTTTTTTAACGACGGTCAGAGCAAATAAATAAAAACGAAAAAGACAGTTGCCTACTAAAATCGAGGTTCAAGGGCAAATTGAAGAATAATGCTGAAAATCAAGTTCAATCCAGCAGATAAAATGCTTTAAGTGCTTTGAAACTGAAACGAAATAAAAATGTAAGACTCTTGTGCTTTAAACAGAAGATTTTGGAGGAAGGCGGGATTCTGTCCCAGCATTCAATGCACCCATGACTCCGAATGCCAAGCCGCTCAGCGCGATGCCGAGGGCGCGGCCTCGCTCCCCGTCCTCCGTGTAGATGGCTGCCACCATGCCCATGCCTTGCGGGTTCAACAGATCATTAATAGCATTAATACTGACGGAGCGGAGTGGGGTGGGTGGGTGACTGGAGTGAGGTGGGGGCTGGAATGAGGTGGGGGTGGAGTGAGGTGGGTGACGGTATTGAGGTGCGTGACGGTATTGAGGTGGGTGACGAGAGTGAGATGGAGGACTGGAGTGATGTGGGGGGCTGGAGTGAGGTGTCGGGGCTGAAGTGAGGTGGGGTGGAGTGAGATGGGGGACTGGGTGAGGTGGGTGACGGTAGTGAGGTGGATGACTGGAGTGAGATGGGTGACGGTAGTGAGGTAAGTGACTGGAGTGAGGTGGGTAGCTGGAGTGAGGGGGTGGTTGGAGTGAGATGGAGGACTGGAGTGAGGTGGGTAGCTGGAGTGAGGGGGTGGTTGGAGTGAGATGGAGGACTGGAGTGAGGTGGGGGGCTGGGGTGAGGTAGGTGGCTGGAGTGAGGTGGGGGGGCTGGGGTGAGGTGGGTGGTTGGAGTGAGGTGGGTGGCTGGAGTGAGAGGTAGTTGGAGTGAGATAGGGGACTGGAGTGAAGTGGGTGGCTGGAGGGAGGTGGGTGGCTGGGATGAGGTGGGTGGGTTGTTATTAGCTTGACAATGAGTCTTTTTGTAAGATAATAAACTGCAGATTCTGATGCCTTTCAATTGGCTTAGGGGACATTTAAATCCTCGTATTTTGGCAAAGCTTCTCAAATACCATCGACAGTGAGGCTTACAGGTATAATAGTTGGGTTTCCTAGACAAATGACGCCCTCACCTGAAACGCTGGAACAGGCGGACCCGATGCCCTGAATGGCCCGGGCAACGAACAGGACACCATAGGACTCGCCGAATGCGAAAACTGAAAGCAGAGGCGAGGGTGGCTGCGGTGCTGCTGTGCACTCTGAGCGATTTGCAACCCCAAGGACCCCGCCATGCTCACTGATAGTGGAGATGAACATGATGACGAATCCGGAGAACATGGGAATTGAGTAGCCGATGCGGTTAGTGAGCGGCCCCACAAACGGATTCACCATGAGCTGCATGACAGACTTGGCCGCGAACATCAACCCAACGTGGATGTTCATCTCCACCAGCTGCTCGTGCCGCCAGTTGTCCGCCTCAACGAAGCAGTCGTGGATCTTGGAGTCGTTGAGCCGAATGTACTTCACGTGCTCAACGAAGTACCTGTCCGCGTGCAGCACCGGCATGCGGCCGTAAAACCGGTGAAAGCCGCCGCCTTCCCCGGGCCCGCGGCCGCCACCGCCGCTGCCGAACTCGCCAGCGACAGACTGGTGGCCCTTCCTGGCCGCCTCGGCCACCCACTGGGCGAACTGGTCCGTGGAGTTGTTGAACAGGTGCGAGTGGCGGGCCGCGATCGTCTCGTTCTTGGCCAGCTGGATGCACTCGGCGGTGTAGTTGTAGTCCCGGTGCCGGATGTACCACAGGAAGTCCGGGATGATTGGCACTGCGGGTGGCCCGTTTTTATTGGTAAATAAGCCTATCGCCACCTCGCAAAGTTCAGAATGTACTTAAAAAGTCGAAATAGCCGCTCTTCTCTTTTCCTCGACCCCTTCTCCATCTTGTCAGCTTTTTTGCTCCTCTCTCTCCCTGACCCTCTCTCTCCCTGACCCTCTCTCCCCGGCCCTCTCTCTCCCCTGTCCCTCTCTCTCCCTGACCCTCTCTCTCCCTGTCTCTCTCTCTCCCTGACCCTCTCTCTCCCTGTCTCTCTCTCTCCCTGACCCTCTCTCTCCCTGTCCCTCTCTCTCCCTGACCCTCTCTCTCCCTGTCTCTCTCTCTCCCTGACCCTCTCTCTCCCTGTCCCTCTCTCTCCCTGACCCTCTCTCTCCCTGTCCCTCTCTCTCCCTGACCCTCTCTCTCCCTGACCCTCTCTCCCCTGTCCTTCTCTCTCCCCGGCCCTCTCTCTCCCCTGTCCCTCTCCCCTGTCCCCTCTCTCCCCGGCCCTCTCTCTCCCCTGTCCCTCTCTCCCTGTCCCTCTCCTCTCCCTGTCCCTCCCTCTCCCTGTCCCTCTCTCTCTCTCTCTGTCCCTCTCTCTCCCCTCTCTCCTCTCTCTCCCTGTCTCTCTGTCTCTCTCCTGACCCTCTCTCTCCCTCTCTCTCCCTGTCCCTCTCTCTCCCTGACCCTCTCTCTCCCTGTCCCTCTCTCTCCCTGACCCTCTCTCTCCCTGTCCCTCTCTCTCCCTGTCTCTCTCCTCTCTCTCCCCTGGCCCTCTCTCTCCCTGTCCCTCTCCCCTGTCCCTCTCTCCCCGGCCCTCTCTCTCCCCTGTCCCCTCCTCTCTCCCCGGCCCTCTCTCTCCCCTGTCTCCCTCTCCCTGTCCCTCCCTCTCCCTGTCCCTCCCTCTCCCTGTCCCTTTCTCTCCCCGGCCCTCTCTCTGTCCCCCTCTCTCCCCGGCCCTCTCTCTCCCTGTCCCCTCTCTCCCTGTCCCTCCCTCTCCCTGTCCCTCCCTCTCCCTGTCCCTTTCTCTCCCCGGCCCTCTCTCTGTCCCTCTCTCTCCCTGTCCCTCTCTCTCCCTGTCCCTCCCTCTCCCTGACCCTCTCCCTGTCCCTCTCTCTCCCTGACCCCTCTCTCTCCCTGTCCCTCTCTCTCCCTGTCCCTCCCTCTCCCTGACCCTCTCCCTGTCCCTCTCTCTCCCTGACCCCCTCTCTCTCTCCATGTCCCTCTCTCTCTGTTACTCTTTATCCCATCTCTCTCTACTCTCTCTATCTCTATCTCCATTTTCTTATATTTTCTCCCATCTCTCTCCCTCCTCTACTTCTGTCTCTGCTTTGATGAGGAATATCCAAAAGCTGTCTTCACCGAGTCAGTGCTATGGAATTGATGGTCCATCCTTTGTCGCTCTCCTCTCCCTCTCTTTCCTTCTCCATCTCTCTGGCTCTTATAATATCTGATACTCGTATTTGTATTAAGACCTTTAATCCAATTTTAACAGCTATTTTTCGAGCATTTAAAGAACGCATTTCTAGTCAATGCTTTGCGCCTCTGAAATCTCCTTGCCTCGCTTCTCTTGTCTTGTCTTGGCCGCCCCCGCCCCGGCCTGGGAGGAGGCTGGCAGGCCCGGGGCAATCACGGGCCGGAGGAAATGATGCAGGAAGCTGTTGCCCCACGGTCCAGCGCGCTTGCATCGGGTCTTTGCGATCGACTTCTTTATAAGTTCTTTTTTGTTGGGCCATATTGGACAACACTCTTAGATTAAGACTTTACTCTGATATTCATTGCAGTCTGCTTTTCGCTGCAGCACGCAGTAGCAAAATAGATAAAGGCATCTACAGACAGACAGACAGACACAAAGACAGACAGACAGACAGACAGACAGACAGACAGACAGACAGACAGACACACAGACAGACAGACAGACAGACAGACAGACAGACAGGCAGGCAGGCAGACAGACAGATAGACAGACAGACAGACCAGACAGACAGACACTAAGACAGACAGACAGACAGACAGACAGACAGACAGACAGACAGACAGACAGACAGACAGAAGACAGACAAACAAACAAACAAACAGACAGACAGACAGACAGACAGACAGACAGACAGACAGACAGACAGACAGACAGACAGACAGACAGACAGACAGACAGACAGACAGACAGACAGACAGACAGACAGACAGACAGACAGACAGACAGACAGACAGACAGACAGGCAGACAGACAGACAGACAGACAGACAGACAGACAGACAGACAGACAGACACTAAGACAGACAGACAGACAGACAGACAGACAGACACTCAGACAGACAGACAAACACAGACAGACAGACAAACAGACAGGCAGACAGACAGACAAACAGACAGACAGACAGACTCACCAACTGTGGTCAGCAGCATGTTGTCCAGGAACAGCGCTATGAAGACAATCAGCAGGATGAGCTTCCTGGAGTTCCGCATCCCGGTCAGGTTGTCAAAGGCGTACTGCGCCCGCCCCAGCCAGCTCAGCTTTTTCTCATCGCTGCCGTCCTGGAACTCTCGATAGCCCATGGTCGCGGGTCTGTGGGGGTTTGGGGCCCGTTTTCTTCAGACCCTGCTCGACTCCGCTACTTTGTTCTGGCAGATAAACTTTGAGCTTTTTTGACCATTTTCCCCTCGTTCTCATCTCGCAGTCTTTTGCGCTCTCCAGCCTGCGCTCAGTTTTCTTCTTTCCTTTCTTTACCTTTAGGCCACCTGAGCCCGCCTTCTTTCCCCCGATCTGCCATTGTGCTCAGCCCCCCCCCACTTGCACCCCAAAGTTGCAGCCTGAGCTGCCGGCAGCACCCCCTCCGCCCCGCCGACATCCGCAGAACATGACCGCCGGCTTTCATTGGGCTGCACGCCAAGAAATATCGGCGCACGTATTGAGACCTTCTGGGGGCCGCCTTTTTATCTCTGCAGACCCCCGGAGCGCCGCTACCCGCCTGCTCAGCAGGCCGCTTCCGGTCCAAGTCGCCTGCTCTCCGCGCCCGGTTTCCCGACCAGGCATCCATCATGTTCCAGCGGATTGCAGCCCCGCCAGGCAGTCATGCGACCCCCAAGCACTGAGAGCAGCGGCTGCTGCACAATAAGAAACTGACGCTCCATCCTCAGGGCTCAGAGTCTGGCACAGACCTACCAGCCTTCGGCTTTTGAAATTTCTTTCCATTCTCAGCTTTCAATTCTTTTCCGGCGCGGCTCGGCCTGCAAACATCCGCCAGCTCCCCCCCTGGCCCACGGAGCTGGCCCGGAATCTGGCAGATCATCGCTGGACCGAATGAAGAAGAAATTCAAATTTCAACGATCAGCCTCTCGCCCCGCGGCAGAGGGGCGGGCCCCGAATATCCTCTTAGAAGCAGACTGCTTGAGGATGCTTGAAGAGGAGCGCCAGCATCTCAGCGGCATCAGATGTCAACGGCAGATTTCCGGAGGGTGAGAAGAGGCTGATGATTTTTCGATTCTCCCCGATGCCAAGGGGATGTCAGCTGCAGGGTCTGGGATCCCCAGCTTCTCCCATTGTCTCTGCATGTACAAGTAGTGGCTCTCTCTTCATCAATTGATCTCTTCATCAATGCAAAAAAAGTTTGAAATTGTTTTATCCAAGCGCCATCACGGCTTGCACGCAAAGCCGGCGGGTTACCTTACTTAGTCGTGTCTCTCGGCTGACGCAGCAAAGCTCCTGGAGACTCTTGTCTTCCGGCGAGGCGAATTTATCTCGGCGAACAACGCTTCGGACCGAGTGAGCGGCAAAGTCTGCTTCTAGAGGAAAGTTTCAGGCAGCAGCGGTTGCCGCTTATCCTCTCGTTAATAGCTGGATGAAGGGGCCGGGCTGGGGAGTCCGGGAGGCCCGGCCGGGCCAATCAGATCCCCGGCCCCCGACGGCTAATCCGGCCACCGAATGAGGGGATTAGGGATGCAATTTTCCCGGCTGGCGTCTTCCAGCGGCGGCTGCGGGGATTTGCCTGTCGGCCGGACGGCCGCGCCGCAACAGCTCGCCGGCTGGCCGGGAATCAGCGGAGCGAGAGGCGCTCCCAATTTCAGCGGCCGGGGAGTTCAACAAAATGCAGAGTCTGGAGTGGCGACACAAACTGATGAAGCATGTCAGCTGCCTTCAGGCCTGTCTTTGCAGCTCTGGATTCACGAAAACTTTAACAAGTAGTGGATCTGCTTATAGATGAATTGTTTTCTGCTTTCAGAGGCTTCAGAGATCCTAGGTTCGATTCCAGGTGTAGCGATAGCTATTGTAGTAGGAAAGTGTGCAGTTTAGCTTCTTTCCTCGGGTTTGCCAATTCGATTTTCAATTTAATAAAACAAACCTTGGTTTCCATTTCAGAGTTTGAAATTTGAGCTCCGCGGCTGAGCAAAATTAATCGAGTTCCTGTGATTCTGCTGGACTGAGAACTCCAATTTCCCGACCTGTTCGCTTCAGCGGCCAGTGAAGTCATTTTGAACTGCCAGATTGGTTAACAACATCCAGGATCCATCAAAATGGTGGGTGGGATAAAAATACTTCCTGGGAAAAAAACAGATCTAACTAATTTGTTTGCACTGGGCTGTGGGCGCTGCCGCAAACCAAGGCGTGCCCATTCCGCTGACCCCTGAGCACGCACACTGATGTACACAGCATGTACACTGATGTACACAGCATGTACACAATGTACACAGTGTGTACACGATGCACACAGTGTGTAAACGATGTACACAGTATGTACACGGATGTACACAGCACGCACACTGATGTACACAGCATGTACACTGATGTACACAGCATGTACACTGATGTACACAGCATGTACACTGATGTACACAGCATGTACACAATGTACACAGTATGTACACGATGTACACAGTATGTACACGGATGTACACAGCACGCACACGGATGTACACAGCATGTACACGGATGAATCCGGCATGAACACGGATGTACACAGCATGTACACGGATGAATCCGGCATGAACACGGATGTACACAGCATGTACGCGGATGCACACAGCATGTACACTGATGTACACGGCATGTACACGGATGTACACAACAACCCCCAAGCCAATTTTCGTACACAAGCCCCCAAGTCATTGCAGCCGCGCACGGAATCGAGCCGCTGAGCTGCTGATTTCGAATCCACTCAGGCCTCAAAACCAGCTTGATCGGTAATCAATCAAGTTAAGTCGCAGATTTTCTTGCAGCAGAATTTATTATACATAAAAATCGACAGCCGCGGCCTGAATGGCGGACTTGAAGCGGCGAGGCGTCCCCAGCACTCAAACACGAGAGATTTCTGTAAATAGATTGAGTAGCTATTGATGGAGCTGTGATGCTGCTGACACCTGGGGATTATCGATGTCCCCAATCCCGGATAGGTCAATTAGCGAGTGGGGTCACCGCAATTCCATGCGTCAGTCGCTGAGAGCAGTTGTAACAGCTGCGATAATACAGCGATTTCTTCTTTAGCAAATTTTAGCTCCATTTGAAAGAAGCGACAAAACGGCAGCTAAGTTGACAGGCCTAATTATTAATTTCGATACCCATGGGCGCAATTATTGCGCAATGCGCAGCCTACTAAACACAGACAGGACAGGAAGCTTCGAACTGTGTATTTATCGTATTACAGAGTGCATTTCAAACTGCCTGCAAATGTGGTGCTCCGGTACTTTTGGGGGACGTTTAATAAGTTTTATAATTACAGTGTAAAATATAGAAAATCAATTACAGATATGTTGTGCGTATGGGCTGAAATAAAACAAATGGTTCCAAATTAGCAGCGGAGGTACGCTCGAATTTCCTGGTCACTTCTCGTACAGCAGCTTCTTCTCCCATTCCGAGCGCCTGCGGTCGCCCGCCCGCTGCTGCCGGGTGCCCGACACCAGCTGGCGCAGCAGCTGCCGGTAGCGCTCGGGGATCTGGCCCCGCTGGCAGTGCGCCAACAGCCGGGCCGCGCTAGGCGACGGGTTGGCCGCGATAGTCGCGGCGACGTCCTCATCGGTGGCTGGCGCAGCCGCCGCGGCGCCTCCTCCAAGCGGGTGCAGAGTGCGCAGCATATCGCTGAGGCGCTGCATCATCTGCTCTACCACGGCCTTGTTGTCCACGGAGTCGACCGGTGGCCGCCGTTGCGACAGCAGCACCCGCTGCTCAGCGGCCTGTCTGCGGCTCTGCGGCTGGCCCAGCTTTCTGGCCACCGCCGGGATCGCTAGCAGAGTGGCCGAAGTCTCCGCGTCTCGCTCAGTTGTTGGCTTGGATGCGGATGCGATTGGCTTCGCGGTTGGCTGCTGCTGCTGCGATGGTGGCTTCGGCGAAGGCGGCTTTGGCAGAGACGAAGGAGATGACGATGGAATCTCATCCCTGCTTGAACTGCCGGCCTCTATTGACTTCCAACGATGTCCGTCACCGGTTGGGGATGCCTTTGCTGGCTTAGCTGCCTCAGCCTCCTTGGTTTCACTTGATACCACGGCCACCTCTTCGACTTCACCGGTCTTCTCTGGCGCGTCACCAACAACCTCCTCTAGGATAGCATCAAAGTCCTCCGGCGGGCAGCTGGAATGACGTAGCTGCCGCCTTTTCATGAACGTCACTTTTTTTCTTGGCTTGCCTGTCTGCTTTCTGCTTCGCATTTTCTGCTGTTGCTTCTGCTTGCTCTGCAAAGTATAGATAGCGCAGCCTAATCAGTTTTACACTTTGTGAGTTCAATTATTATTAGAAACAGAAAGTTTGCTTTATTTTTGCTTTTGTCTGTGGGAAGATCGAGTATATCAATTAACAAACAGCTAGGTGACGTTCGAATTTAAAGGCGACTTTTTAGATATTTTTAGAACTCCCTGAATTAAAAGTTTGATCTAAAAATTATAGGACACCCACCATTTGAGCTTTTCTATGTTTGCTCGCCCCATTTTTTGCTAATTTTACGCATTCGTAGCACTGCTTTGTAAAGTATTTACTCGTATATATAGACTCGAACGTCCAAATAAAGTTCTACCAATGGCAATTTTAGTAAAATTAATTTATCATATGTTGACCGGAAAGATGAACTTCAATGATTATATTTATATATATTCAATTACAGTCCCCAAAACGCATTTTTATGTTTTGCTTCCGGTCACGATATAATATTGTCTAAAACTACTTCCATATGACTAGCCTATAAAGATAAGCGGCTGTGGTTTGTTTCAAGTCGAGATAATTATTTGTTCAGACTCGTCATTTGCGTTTCATTCGGAAAGACATTTTGTTTCACTGCTGAAACAAATGTACTCGATAGCGTTTACGCGATTTTTAACATCGCTTTTTTAAATTGTATATTTTTACTTCGTGCTCGGTCCCACTAATGTCCTTCGCAATCAAACTTTGGATTGGATACTGATCAAGCAAACTATTAGAATCACAAGTTAGCAGAGGCACAGGCATTATAATTATACTTAGACCTTTATCATAAAAACTGCTACTGACATCAAAAGTACTACTGACTACGTTTACGATCGGTATTTTCGGGATGTAGTGAGTGTCCATGTTTTGAAGACTGCATGCACAGGTATGTATTATTAGTGTATTACTACTTTACAAGTAAACCTAACATAACAAAGTTGGCCAGTTATATTGTTGCAGATATTTGCTGAGTTTTTAACAGAATGAGAATATAAGTCTCACCCAAAAAGGCGCCAACGAATAATGAGTAACAAGTGAACCAGGCAAAGTAGCAAAAAATTAAGATATTAATTAAACCCTACTGAGACTTAAAAACTATAGTAGTGAACAAGCAAAATATATCGGTATACCAATAAATAATTTTTGTAATGAATTTTATCTTATCTTTTTTCTGACACTGTATTTACTATCAGTTTTGATTATGCTTCAACTTAAATTAGTAAGTATATACTGAGATTTGAGCAATCAATATAGCAATATATTATTATTAGATTCAAACATAGTTGGATTTGGTTAATTTACAAAGAAATTTGAAATTATTTAGAAAACTCCATTTGTTTTTTGCAGTAATTTCTGAGGACATGTGGATCTGTTATGCTCTACTAATGCATTGAAGAATGTGCTGCTACTGCCATGTATGCCATGCAATGTATTTAAGAAATTATTGCACTTAAAAGTATATAAGTATTTTTTCTGTTCACTAGATTGAAGTTAAAAAACAAACAGTGAGTTTATTTGTAGAAATTATATTGAATTATCAGTTATATATTAGCATAATTAAACCAAAGCATATGATTTTTTCTGTATATTTTCAAACAATTTACAAGCCACTGCAATAAAAAAATATTGAGCTCAAGATTTTTGAATAAAAACTTTTTAAAATTTACTGGTAATTTTATCTGTGATTTTAAAAAATAATTATTTTGTCTTTTATCCTACGTGTGCTTTATTAGTATGACTTCCATTTTATTGAGTGAAGATTACAATATGTCAGTGTTAAATATTAATTAGGTACTCAAAACAGTTAAGTACATTTTTATTTATGACAATAAATAGTCACAGGTGCTCCCTTCGCAATCCGCAGCCCGCAGGTGGGCCGCCCCGTGCCCAGCTAGACAGTGGCGGGGCTGCAGCACCCGGTGACGCCATCGTCGGCGGCAGCGGCGGCAGCCACCCCGCCTCGTCGTCGGCACCACCGGCGAGCCGCACAGCCGCGCCTCCATCGCCAGCAATCAGCGAACGCCAGAGAAGAGTCTGAAGATGACGAAGCCTGCGACGCTGACGGGTCGGGCTTCATCACTATCAGCTTCCTGTCTGACAAGGACCGAACGGAGTCCGTGGCGCTGGTGCGGCAGCACGGCTGCTCCAGGGCGCGGAGACCGCAGGATTCTTCGAGTCCGGCCGAGCGGTACCGTCAGAAGTGAGTCGGCGGTTCAGGGGATCTGGCTGGTCTAGGTTGTAATTGACAGCTCTAAGGCTGGGATTGAGATCCCCAGAGTCTGGGATTGTGATCTCCACAGCCTGGGATTGTGATCCCCACAGTCTGGGGATTGTGATCCCCACAGTCTGGGAATTGGGGGATTGTGATCCCCATAGTCTGAGGATTGTGATCCTCACAGTCATGGGGATTATTATCCTCACAGTCATGGGGATTTTGATCGTCACAGTCATGGGGATTATGATCCTCAGTCATGGGGATTGTGATCCTCACAGTCATGGGGATTGTGAGGATGAATTTTCAGTGAATTTTATTATTCGCTGTCAGCGTGACATAGGAGACCATATCAGCATCGCACAGACCGAAAGTCCATGCTTGGGCAGCTCAGTCTCCGACAGGTCTTCATCAGCCCGCAGCAGGGCTCGCTTGCCCAGAGAGCCAACTAAATTTATAACAAATCTCTCTACTCTACAGGCGTGCGGCTGTGAAACTGCAAGAATCTCCAGCAGCTCTGCGGCAGGAGCAGCCGCAGCAGCAAGCAGCCGCTCTGTCCCGCTCGTGTCCAAGGTGCAAATCCCACCCTTGTCTAGATCCCTAAAAAGATCCCTAGATAGATAGATAGATAGATAGATAGATAGATAGATAGATAGATAGATAGATAGATAGATAGATAGATAGATAGATAGATAGATAGATAGATAGATAGATAGATAGATAGATAGATAGATAGATAGATAGATAGATAGATAGATAGATAGATAGATAGATAGATAGATAGATAGATAGAAAGATAGATAGATAGATAGATAGATAGATAGATAGATAGATAGATAGATAGATAGATAGAGTAGATAGATGTATATAGTAGTCCTTGAAAATAGTCTTTTAAACAGAGACACCACCAAGGACTTCTCAATCACTCAGGACGGGAAACGTGCAAATCATAGGGAAAAAGTATGAGGATCTTTTAAAAGCATTTGCTATGATGTAAGCCTTAAAAGGACTCCATGTAGTACAGCCTAACTTTTCATTGAATTCTCATTAATTAAGAAAGTACAATAATGCAGTCGAACCGGACAACATAAATCAAGAGACTAAAAAGAGCAACAGAAAAGAAATGTTTTGCATTATGGTGAAATGTTTTCATTTTGGAATAAAAGGAAGCAGTGTAAGAAGAGTCTTTTAAAGGGGCCCCGCATTTTTCACCATAATTTGCGACTTTCTCGTCCTAAAAGTGATTAAGACGTCCTTGCAACATCTGGAAGCTGCTGTCCATGGCCTTGATTTGTCCGCGTGAAAAAAGCGGTAGATAAACTGTACAGATGTTTTCTTTCGGTACGAGCTATTTTGGGACAAACCGTTATATGTAGCAAGAGATCTATTGGCGAAGGTAATCCTATGTTTATTAGAATGTTCTGTGTCTCACTGATCGTATCGGGGAGCTATCCCAATTGTTTTTTTATTCGCGTCCTCTTCCTGACGTGAGCACCCCAAAACTCTCTGATCTACACACTGTTGTGACCAGCCTTGCACTTTTGCCAGCAAACCAGTGTGCTGCCCCCACCTGAGTAAATAGACTCCTAACTCACGCTTGCTTTTGTGTTTTCCCACTGCCAAACTGACGCCTAGAAGTCTGTGTGCTTTTTGTATTCGTATCTGCCAGCACAAGGGGCTCCTCTGATTGCCATGCACTGCGATGCTCAATGCCAGACTTTATTGGGAGTCCAGCAGGCTCAGGTAAGTCTCACCGCATTCCCGTCACCGTGCCTTTATTTTTTCTTTAACACCTGCTATACCATGATTTCTCTCTCATCCCTCACCCCTCTCTCATCCCTCACCCCTCTCTCATCCCTCACCCCTCTCTCATCCCTCACCCCTCTCTCTCATCCCTCACCCCTCTCTCTCATCCCTCACCCCTCTCTCTCATCCCTCACCCCTTCCCTCACCCCACTCCCTCAACCCCTCTCTCACCCCCTCTCTCTCCTCCCTCCACCCCATCCCTCACCCCCTCCCTTACCCTCTCTCCTCCCTCACCCCTCTCTGTCACCCTTCACCCCCTCTCTCTTTCTCATCTCTCATCCCTCACCTCACTCCCTCAACCCTCTCGCTCATCCCCTCTCTCCTATTCTTCATCCTCTCTTCATTACCCTCTCTCTCCTCCTCAATATCTCTCCCCTATATCCTCTCTCCGCTAACTCCTCTCCTCCTTTCCTCCTCCCACTCATCTCACTCCTCTATTTTTTCTCCCTCTCCTCTATCTCCCCCTTTCTTCTTTTCCTTTTCCCCATCTTTTAATCTCCCCTTTCTTACTCACCTCTCCACTGTGCTGGCGATCTCGATGCCTATATTTAGCCGCTAGCTTGGGATCCGATTCGCAAACAGAGCCCTTTAAAGAATCTTAACTCCGCTTCCGTCAGGACTCAATCCGCGCCCCCTCCTGGCCAGCCCTGCCGAATCGGCCAGATCATCGGCCAGGTGTCCGACTCGCCCCAGGTCTCTTCCATTTCTTAGCGATTCACCCACCACCTCCCTTCCCTGCCCGTTGCTCCAAGCGAGGCCCAAGGATGCCAGAAGCCCCCCCCATTAAATTCAATTCCGCTCACTGCAACCTCGGCTCAGCGACCGGCCACCTCCGCTCTCCCCTACTGCTGGCCTCAGCCTCCCTCATCCCCACACCGCCCCAGCATCTCTCCGGCATCGCCTATCCGTTCTCAAACTGTTTCTCTCCCCGTCTCTCTTCCTCCCAGGCCGTCGGAGCCAGCCAGTACTGGGCCGATTTCCCCAAATCCGCTGAAGCCCCCCCCCCCCCGCCACCCCGAATCTGCAGCAGGCGAAGGGCTCGCATCTCCGATTCCCGGCCAATGCTGTGTACGGACCGGCCCGCTGCTTCCTCATTAATAATTCATTACTTGCTGCCGTTAGAACTATAGATATGCAAAAATTTGATGCAGAATGCAGGATAAAAACAATTTATGAGGCTTCCGCCCGTTTCAGGTTGCTTAAATAACCAAATTGTACTTGAGTTGCATTTTCAAGTTCTAACTTTACTGGTTAACTTTTTCCGCACTATCATAATATTTAGCAATCCACTCTATTCCTTAATCCATGTAGGCTAGATTAGCAATCCACTCTATTCCTTAATCCATGTAGGCTAGATTAGCAATCCACTCTATTCCTTAATCCATGTAGGCTAGACTAGCAATCCACTCTATTCCTTAATCCATGTAGGCTAGACTAGCAATCCACTCTATTCCTTAATCCATGTAGGCTAGATTAGCAATCCACTCTATTCCTTAATCCGTGTAGGCTAGATTAGCAATCCACTCTATTCCTTAATCCATGTAGGCTAGATTAGCAATCCACTCTATTCCTTAATCCATGTAGGCTAGATTAGCAATCCACTATATTCCTCAATCCATGTAGACTAGATTAGCAATCCACTCTATTCCTTAATCCATGTAGGCTAGATTAGCAATCCACTATATTCCTCAATCCATGTAGACTAGATTAGCAATCCACTCTATTCCTTAATCCATGTAGGCTAGATTAGCAATCCACTATATTCCTCAATCCATGTAGGCTAGATTAGCAATCCACTCTATTCCTTAATCCATGTAGGCTAGATTAGCAAACACACTCTATTCCTTAATCCATGTAGGCTAGATTAGCAATCCATTCTATTCCTTAATCCATGTAGGCTAGATTAGCAATCCACTCTATCCTTAATCCATGTAGGCTAGATTAGCAATCCACTCTATTCCTTAATCCATGTAGGCTAGATTAGCAATCCATTCTATTTCTTAATATGTAGGCTAGATTAGCAATCCACTCTATTCCTTAATCCATGTAGGCTAGATTAGCAATCCCTATATTCCTTAATCCATGTAGGCTAGATTAGCAATCCATTCTATTTCTTAATACATTAGGCTAGATTAGCAATCCATTCTATTCATTAATCCACGTAGGCTAGATTAGCAATCCATTCTATTAATTAATCCATGTAGGCTAGATTAGCAATCCATTCTATTCATTTATCAATGGAGGCTAGATTAGCAATCCATTCTATTAATTAATCCAATGAAGTCAGATTAGCAATCCGTTATGACCACGCAGAAAATAATCAAAACATTTAATCCTGAGTACTCCTTAATCTGCAGGCAAGCTTAATCCTCCCCACCTGTTCCAGCCGCTCTCTGCTCATCTCTGCAGCCCGCGACAGAGAACGATTGAGGGGGGGGGTAGCTT